>VZTH01016572.1:34129-76517 GCA_013397815.1 Aleadryas rufinucha | reverse complement strand
AAAAAAAAAGAACCAACAAAAAAGAAAAAGACTATTCAGCTTTTGAGACATGGAGGAATCTCAAGTATACATTAACTTTCTGAAGTCAGCAGACAGATATCTGGTGGTCTGGGAAATGCCTGCAGTTTGACAGCTAGATTGTTCCTTTAGGCTCAGTCATGAACTGGAGAGGAGTGGAGGAAAATAATGCCTGTGAGGCTGCCTATGGTGGCAGGAATAGGGCAGGAGAACTGGTGACAAAAAACATGGAGAAAGCTGATTGAAGTACCTAATGCCTTCTTTGCCTCATTCTTTACTGATAAGACTGGCCTTCAGGAATCCTGGGGCTCTCAGAGCAAGAGGAAGATCTGGAGCAGGAAATACCCTCAGTAGAGGAGATTGAGGTTCAGGAGCATTTGAACAAACTGGGCATAACCAAGTCCATGGGTGCTGGTGGGGTACGGAGGGACAAGTGCTGGGGGAACTGGCCAATCTCATTATAAGGACACTCTCAACTTTAAAAGATTGTGGTGATCAGAAGTTCCCATGGAAAAAGGCAAATGTCACTGTAATCTTCAGGAAGGCCAGAAAGGATCAAGGGAAGTACAGGCTGGTCAGCCTCACCTGATTCCCTGGAAAGGTGATGGAGCAAATCCACCTGGAAACCATTTCCAAACATCATAAGGACAAAGAGGTCACTGGAAGCAGTCAGCAAGGATTTATGAAAGAGAAATCATGCCTGACCTACCTGACATCCTGCTACAAAAAGATAACTGGATTAATGAGAAGAGTGGATGCTGCTTATCTTGACTTTAGTAAGGCTTTCAACACCATCTCCCTTAATACCCTCACAGGCAACCTAAGGAAATGTAGGCTGGATAAGTGGACAGTGAGATAGATTGGAAAAAGGCTGAACTCCAGGCTTGTAGGGTTGGGATCAGCAGACCAGCTCTCTGCCAGGCACCAATGGTCTATTCAAGGGGTCGATTTTGGGGCCACTTTCTTTATTAAGGGCCTGGCCAATGGGCCAGAGGGCACCTTGACAGGGGTGATGCAACAGAGTTGTGCTGCCAGGCAGAGGGACCTTCATAGGCTGGAGTAATGGGCTGACAGGAACCTCAGGAGGCCCAGCAAAGGCAGCTCCCACTCTTCCAGGTGTAATACGACATTCCCTGACATGCAATGTTTGAGCATTGCATTTGCAACAGTAGGACACATTAAACAATTAGGAGTTGATTCATTTCCCTGGCACAGTATAGGTCAGTAAGTACTTGAGTAACTGTGTTGGCAGAGCAATTTATTCACTGCAGTAAATCATTACTCTGGCAGAACCTTTTGTGTAATAAGAAAAAGCCTTTAGGAAAGGAATTTAATTAAACTTTAATGCAAAGCTTTTTACAGAACAAAAAATTGCTAAAATAGCCTAAAATATGTATTTTCTGTTTGTGACCAGGATGTGAATTATTTTCCAACCCTACTGATGAACTTTGTATATTTGTAATGAATAATGAATAAGTAATAACAAATCTTACCGTGACTTCTTTTCAGTTAAGGTCTGAAGAGCCAAAAATTGGCTATGTAGTTTTAGCTTCACACTATAGATATGCATTTACATGTTGCAGACTGAGAGAGCTCGGTGTTCGAGCCTAACCTGCAAGTTCTTGTCTATGATTTGATCCAAAGGAGCATTAATTCATGTCTGTGTTTATTTTCCTCTTGCTCATTTCTGGAATGATGCTATCAATTTACCCTGTATAATAGTCTCTGCCTTGATCATTTCCCTAGTCCAAAATTTCCTAACTGCCTGAACATCTCTTCTGAAACTATGACAGCGCTCCTAAGTAACACTGATACAGCTGAGATGTTTACTCTTAATTTTGTAAATTTTGGCCTGCAGTATAAAGCAAAAAGCCTTCAGGAGAAAAGAAAACGATGTTACAGTCCAGGAGCTTGCATTAACATGAAGAGATTGGTCTTATATTGCTTAAGCGAATCTCATAACCAAGCTTTTCCCCTTCAAAAAGTTGTTCACCACACACTACCACCAGTGTGCCAGAGTTTTGGGCTCCTTGTCTTTAATAGCCACACAATGGCTGTAGGTTTCAGGAGGAACAACCTTCTTTGTGATACCCAAAGACCCATTACTTAGAAAGGAGTAGTTAAGACTCTTCATTTCTGACAAGCCTGTAAAAAGGACCAGAGTGTTTTTTGTGGGGAAACAGAGACCCAGGAACAGCCAAATGTAGGACTTCAGAACACAGGCTGAGATTATTTGGAATTTAATATAGAGTATATATTTAATATATACTTGAGTTTCAGCTGAGTTTAGGTTCCAGCTCCATAGCTCTCATCACATTTTCTTATACTTGAATTTTTCCCAATTGATTATTTCATGTTCCAAGTATCCATTTAAATCACAAGGAAAATAGCTGGAGGAAAAATTATAAGGTGGGGTTTTTTTGTCTCATTGAAATCTCTCTCATGTAGGTGTCACTAGCAGCTCATCCCAAAAGCGCCATCTGAAAACCGACAGCACTCTCTCTCACCGTGTAATAGCACGTTTTCTTGACAATCCTTCCTGTGCTTCTTTTCAAAGGGAGAACTTTTCAATGGGTTCACAACGGTTTAAAAGTGAAAGAGGGGAAATTTAGGTTGGATATACAGAAGATATTCTTCCCTATGAGGGTGGTGAGGCCCTGGCACAGGTTGCCCAGAGAAGCTGTGGCTGCCCCATCCCTGAAAGTGTCCAAGGCCAGGTTGGATGGGGCTTGGAGCAACCTGGGATAGTGGAAGGTGTCCCTGCCCATGGCAGGGGGAGGAACTGAATGGGCTTTAAGATCCCTTTCAACCCAACCCATTCTATGGTTCTGTGATTCTATTTCATGATGGACTTAAGCTTTCACTTACCATCAGGCCTGTCATAGCCCAAGGGTTAGGAAATTTTGGGGGAAAACCAGACATGCTTGATCTCACATGGGATTTTGTTTATCTAATGAGGACTAGACATTCATATATTGCTACCAATATTAGTTTCTGATTCATGGAAGTTAATTTTAATAGTGCATGGCCACAACAAACCCCAAAATAGCCTGAATAGCAGCATGTGCTTATTTTGAAGAAAAAGCAAACAAGAGCTACAGTCAGACTTCATAGCATCACAGAATCATCAAAGTTGGAAAAGACCTTTAAGCTCATCAAGTCCCACCATCAACCCAGCACCACAATGTTCACCATGAAACCATGGCACTTGTTTGACTGCCTTTTGTATTTCAAAAATATATCCTAGTCTTATTTTACATAGTTTTTACAGAGTGTTTAATTTAAAATAGATCTTAGAATTAATAAAAATGTGTGTTTTGTTCTATCTAGAACCTGATTAATAAGTTAACTATAGATTAATGAATCAGAAAAGTGGGTTTTCCTTTTCATCACATCATGCTTTCTCAGTAACTCCTTACCATACATCCCACATTTATTCAGTTCATGGTCAGTTTTCAGCTGTCCACCGATCATACAACTAAACAATGATTTAAAAAAAAGCAAATTATACTAAATTGATTGTTTGTTCCCAGAAAAATTTGCTAGATTATTACTTGCCTATAATGTCAAGGGTGAAGTATTGCACTAGTGAAAACAGGGTAATACTGCTGGATTCACCCAACAGCAACCAACCACACGTCTCTCTGTTAACTTGCCACCTGAGAAGAGTCACAGAAAGGACATTGTGTGCTTGCTGTGAGCACAAAGGGAAAGAAAAAGGTGGTTTTTTACTGTCCTTTGGTAAGTGGTGACCGGAAAAACCAATATAGCTGTAACCCCATGGGGGAAGCGATGGGAAGGGGGCAAGAGGAACCAAAGCTCTTGTGCTTGTTACTTCAAGCTTGAAATGTGGTTGAGGGAATTGATCCCAATTTTGATAACTGTGTTTATTGTATTTCCCTAAGTGTAGCCCACGGGTTATTTGGAGGAATAACTTTTGATTTGGCAGTAGTTGGGATTGTTTATATACACACAAATGCATATGCCTGTATATGCGGGCAAGGCAAGAGGAGTTTACTGCAGCACATCTCCTCTTCCAGCAGTCATCAGATACAGCCCTCACTGTCAGCCTCTGATTCCTTGCCTGCTCCACTAACATTTCTCTGCTTGATTTTTTGGGGGATCCTTGAAAATTTAGCTCTCTTTTTGAGAAATGGATGCAATTTATGTCTGTTCTGTGCTCCTAATGATGATATAGATTTGAATATTTAGCTAGACTCAAGAATCAATCCCTGTGGAAAATCCTATGAGCTTTACCTCTGAACCATAAAATGTAACACACTGCAACCTCTCTGCCAACCCAAACCAGTCTTTTCTTATGGCAGTATGAAAATAAGCTGCTTGGTTCTGCTTTGCTTTTTGCACACCATGGTGATCCCTCTTAGAGGAACTTCCTCTAGAGGAAATGCAAATGCGGTGTGAGGAGCACCATGACCCATATCCCCTGGGACTGTAATTGCAGCAGATTTTGTGGCTAGCAGTGAAAAAAGAGGAAGAAAGTTTTTTTTTAAAGAGGAGTATTTTAAGGAGCTTAGCATAGAAGTCAGAATTAGGAGTCTGGAGGCAAGATATGAGTGCATGACAGTGCAGGGACTTGTCACCTAGAATGGATTAATGTGGTAACAAAACAAACACAGAGGTGAATTGCCTAAGGGTCTCACTTATTTCAAAGCACAGAAATGTAATGATATCTCAAAGAGGTATAGACAAGCCAAGGAATACCTGTGGCATCTAGAGAACATGTCTTATGAGAAGCAGCTGAGGGAGCTGGGGGAACTGAGCCTGGAGAAAAGGAGGCTCAGGGGGAAGCTTCTCACTCTCTACAACTCCCTGACAGGAGGGTGCAGCCAGGTGAGGGTCAGGCTCTGTTCCCAGGGAACTAGAGACAGGACAAGGGCAAACAGCCTCAAGTTGTGCCAGAGGAGGTTTATATTGGATGTTAGGGAAAATTCCTTCACTAAATGGGGTTGTCAAGCATTGGAAAAGGCTGCTCAGGGAAGTGGTTGAGGCACCAACCCTGGAGAGATTTAACCAATGTGTGGATGTGGTACTTGGGGACATGGCCTTGGCAGTGCTGGATTAGTGGTTGGACTTGATCTTAGAGGCCTTTTTCCAAACTAAACAATTCTATGATTCTCTCTGATTAAAATACTAGAAATGCTGCTGAAAGGCTTAGAAATATTAACAATATTATCCTTGCTATCTTATTTATCCCATCTTCTCTGATAAGCAAAGCTTTGGTAAGTCAGTGACAGTTACTCAGATTAGTGGCTGTTGTCACTGCTCTCACTTAAAAATATGTATTATATATTATTTAGGTTATTGTCCTCGCTACACATGATGACATGCTTTACCTTAGAAAAAATCAAAATACAAAATATGAAAGAAGAAACAGGACAAGAGAGTAGCTCAGTGTTTTAATTATAGAGCTTTATGAGTTGGGCCATGGATTAATGGCCCACATTACTAATCACAGACCATTACTGTGACATCCAAAAACTTGCTGCCTCTCACTCTGAGGCTATTTACTTTCACAGATCAGCAGGTGGAATGGATTGCCATAGATCCTGTTTACAGTAAGGGCAAAGGGTGCAAGAGAAAGAAATCTTGTCATTGTTTTCTAAAAGGAGGTCAGCAAATCATGAAGATACCCAAACAGATTTGGGACATGTAATGACATCTGTGCTTAGTTAACAAAACAGCAAATCCAAGCACAGGTGAGTTCATGGAAGGCATTCTGCCTGGCTCGTGACACATGGCATTTTCTGCAAGTTCAGTCTGTGTTCGGGTCACAGATTATGGACCAAAGAGAATGAACAGCACCAGCAGCTCATCAGGCTGGAGGGTACCAACACTGGTAGATGTGCCTGCAGTCAAGACAACACAGATGCTTAAGGTTGCCCGTCACATTGGATTCAGCAGCAGGGGGAATCTCCATGCTCATTTATGATCAAGGATTCATCCTGTTGTTGTTGTTGTTGTTTTTCTTCTTCTTCTTCTTCTTCTTCTTCTTCTTCTTCTTCTTCTTCTTCTTCTTCTATGCTAACCCAGCTGAAGTCTAACGTTGGAAAAGAGTTGGGGTGAACTTGTTTAAATGAACTCACCTTATCCTATTATCAACTGTAGAGCCTGTAGCTTTGGTCCCCAAGAGGATCAAATGGTGGTATGTGAGAGCCCTCTGTTTTCAAGTAATGTCCTGAGCAGCCCCACTGGTGCTCCTGACATCCTGCAGACAGTGACTCACAGAAAAGTGGGCACTGCTACAGTGGTCCAGGACGAAGTCCCAGTCTGCAATTATCCCCATGGCAAATCTGAGTGGCTCCATCCAGCTACTTTGGATTTAGATGGGTGTCCTGGTTTGGGCCAAATTCAAGGAAAATGTCCAAAAGGATGTCTCCTCAAAGAAAGGCAGGGTACTTCTGCCCCTCCCCCACCAGGTTCGGGAAAGAAAAATATTCCCCAGAGGAATGTGAAAGCGGAAAAAAAAGAACTATTTATTTAACGAACACACAGGACAACAACAACAATGCCAAACAACGAAATCTCTCTCACTGTGGAGAGGAATCCTGGAAGATTTCGGAGTCCTCCTGCGGGGTGGTCTCTCTCCTCTTCCTTGGAGCTGGGTCGAAGTGGGTGCCCCCCTCCAGGTCGGGGGAAGGTCCCCCGGTGAAGTTCAGACGCTCTGGTGGTTTGAGCAAGTCCAAAGGAGAAGGAAACAAAACCAAGTTTTTCTCTCCGTCTCTCTCCAAAGAAAAAGAGCCGAAAAGCTGTCTGGAAAAAGCAGGAAGGGTGCTTCCTCCACTCTTCTCCCCACACAGCTGAACGCAGAGGAGAGCGACCTTAAGGCACAGACTGCTTTGAAAAGTTCGTCTGGCCTTTTTCTCTCTCCTCTCCCGGGCTCAGTTTAAAGGCACAGGAATCGTGTTTGGGCATAGAGCGATGGTAGGGGATACACATGATAAAGTCACCCCAAGACAACGGGTAAAGAAGAGATCAAAAACCAGCTGCTTAATTTTTACATTTCCTGACTTCTCAGTGCATTTAAAAATTGTAACCTTCCTGTTACTATAAGGTATATTTTTATACTTACTGTTCAGTTGACAGCTGCCAGACCACAAATCTGGACCCACTAGTTTGCCAAAAGGGATAGTGAAACAGGATGTTTCACTATCAAATGATGCAGTGTCTCACAAATGCATGCCACTTAAAACCATCCAGAATTATTACATGTGGCTTCTTCAAATGTATTCTGGGCTAAATTCTTTTGAGATATTAACTGATTCATTGAGCCATGTATGTGAAGTACATGGACCAGGCCTGGATCTCAAGATTTTTCTTTAGTCTTTTGTTTGTGTGAGTCAGCTCAAGGCACTGCTGACCTTGGTTGGGTCTGGCAGAGCTATGCCTCCCTCATAGGGGACGTGAAAGGTATGAGACAGCAGAGAATCAGACACAGGAA
Organism: Aleadryas rufinucha; assembly: GCA_013397815.1. Lineage (NCBI taxonomy): Eukaryota > Metazoa > Chordata > Aves > Passeriformes > Aleadryas > Aleadryas rufinucha. Next base: position 69,040 of record VZTH01016572.1, on the reverse strand, counting down.
GTATCTTGCATGGTTTCCACTTGCATTTGTCCTTGAGTTTGATGGAGAAAAATACTCAGGTTTTCCATTTTAGCACTTGTCACAAAACAAAAATGCAAAGCTCTCAAGGAATGAATCTGCCAAGAGCAGCAAACCTCTCATATGCTTTTGTCCAGTAGAAGATTTCAAGGGTCTCTCCTGACTCTTCTTTTTTCATTCTACCCATTCAGAATGAATGCATCCTTACACATATGCTGTAGCACAAAGCCACCTGCCTGTATCATCCTCTATCATCCTCATTCATTTAATGGGAGAGAAGTGAAATCGTTCCTGCAGTGATGGTCATTTCAGGACCATCTAGAACATTTACACAACAAACTGTAGAAATAACTATTGTCAGAGTATTGTTTCTTTCTACATTCCCTCAATTTCTTGCTTCAATATAGCTGTCAGCATGCATGGCATTCACTTCTCAAGCCATTTTATAGGCTGGATTTTAAAACTGCAGCAAGAGAACTGTGTGAAAAGGCACTGCCACATGGACTGTAGTGTTTACCTTTTTTCCTGCCTGTTAGGAGGATGCATCTCAACAGGAATGAGAATGTTACTAATGGCTTTGAATGCTGCATCAGTGATGTGTGAATGTTTGCCATACTGTGGCATAGCACAGCAGAGAAAACAGCATTTGCAATCCCACCTCTAGAGAAGAGTAGACTCTAGTGGAGTAGTGCAGAAAGTGTAGAATCCTATAATAGGATTGCTAAATGAAACCAGCAGCCTTTGCTCTCTAAGGCTTGGTGGTGACTGCAGGAGCTGCTCACAGGGTTGCTTAAAGCTTGCCAGCACTGAGTGATTTCAATGCTGTGCATTACCTTGCTTCTCAATTAGAGCAGTGCCTGCAACAATGTGATGTGTTGTTAGCAAAATGCTTTAAATGCTACCCTAAGGGGAGGGCAATTTTCGCAAGGCTTTTCTATTTCAATACATCATCTGCCAAGCCCAGTCATTTTTATAAGATATAGGAGAGTAGCCAAGAAAATGAAAGGGAAAAAAAAAGTGTATATATATATGTATATGTGTATATATATGCATATAAATTGTAGGGGGCAGGATGCTTAAAAAGTATATTCATCAAATATGGCAGGCAAAGTGACTGTGGTGAAAAATTTGCAATTTCACTGCATGCTGAAGATATTAGTTAGTGTTTGAACAGGACAGAACTGTAATCTCATCACTGCCTTAGGAAAAGGTGCTGACAGCCTGCATAAGCAGATATTTATGTCTCCCATCAGATCTCAGGCCAGTACATTCATAGGGAATGGCTGTAGGAGCTCGGCTGGGACTCCATGATGGTACTGGTGTGCTGCCTCCTTGTGAAACATAATCCCCAGCATGCAGGAGGAATACATCTTAAATCATCCTTCCTTAAACTGTGCATTTCCTTCTGAATCAAACACCCTGTCAGAGCAGTCTGTTGTCAGAAGGAGGTGTCTGTGGAGGGGGATCCCCACCAGACTCCCTGTGCCTGTTGGCTGACCTTGGCTTCACGTGATTTTGACATTTGAGGACATCCTTTTCAGATGAGAGCAGTTTGGTAGCTGCCTACTCTGTAACACCAGGCCTAGGAAATAAACAAGAAGTGAGAAAATATTTAGGACCTGATCTGGAGCCTTGGGGGTCAATGGCAAAGCTTGTGTTGACTTTGTTTTGTAGGTCTGAAGCTGTTCTGTGCTATCACTGTTCTGTGTAGCCACATTGCGTCAAGGCACAGATAACTCCTTGTGACCCAGATGTGCCTCCTCAGGGTCCTGTCCCACACCCTGCCCAGAGCCCAGGAGCCCAATGTCAGCTTCAGTCTCTGCCTGAGCAGTGCTGGAAGAGGACTGTATCACAACCGAGGGTCCGCTTGTTCTGGACCCTGCCCCACGTGTTGCCTCCTCAGTTTGACTTCGGCCCAGCATCGTCCATGAGCCAGGCTGTGACCTGGGACTCTGGCTGAACCTGGCTGCCCCTGGCCTGCCCTGCTGCCTGGCTGGCGAGTGGGACAAGCCCTGCCCTGCCACCCTCTGAGGACTCCAGCCATCTCCATCCTGCTGTGCCTGGCACTGGGGCTCCTCCATGGCAAACCAGTCACAGGACTGGAGCCCTGGAAGACACAGCTTACTTCTACCTTACTGCTTCCTTCCTTATCAAACCCCAATGCTGGCGAAGGAATGGCCGCCATCCACATGAGGATGTCATAGGAGCAGATGCAGAGATAATGCAGATAAAGTAGGAGCAGATGCCCCTTTCCTCATTAAACTTTATTCCTGTTCTGTCCAGTGGGGTTGTCCATCGATGATTCAGCACACTAATGATTTACAGATGAGTGTCATCTGATGTTCACAGGGGAAGGGTTGATTTTACTGATGCATTACAGATAGTTTCTACTGTTCCAAATTAAATGGGGTTTTCCACACGATACCAGGAATTGCATGGCATTCCCAGGTGAGCTCAGGTACTCCTCAGAGCAATGTGTACTCTGGGTTACCCAGGGAAATCTCCTTCTGCTCTATGTAAAAACAGTGTCACAGCATGCTTATGGAATTCATGTCTCCAATTAAAAGGTAAAAAATTATTACTGATTTCAGAATATATAAGAGGGTTTTGCCATTTGCAACATTTTAGTGCTCATTATAGATCTTTGAGGTATTTTGATTCAAAAGTTGTATTTTATCCTTCTTTTGCAAGCTTTCTTGCAAGCTATTTATAGACCCAATAGATAAAATACCTTTCCCTGGGCTATACTGAACAGCAAGGGTGGTGTAGCTCCCCCAGACTTAGCTAGATTCTCCTGCTAATGTCAGCAACCTATTTCTGTCCCAACAGGTGTAGTTCGCCAGGTGAGGCCCATAATTGGACCTTTCCATGCCATCCTGAAACTGGAGATGAACTATGTCATGGGTGGGGTGGTGTCTCACCGCAACATCGTCAATGTCCACATCTTCGTGTCTGAGTACTGGTTCTGAGGGACACCCACAAGCAAGTGCTCCAGCCTGAAACATTACCACAAGCTATTATGTCATATACTTGTTTTTAAAACCCAATAGTGTTCTTTTTTGTTTTATTTTTAAATATTTGGTTTATAGTTTAGGACAAATAACGAGCTATTACATTGATTAGATGGGCGGAGCAAATGAAGTGAGCCTGATGTAGTTGTTTGTATAAATACGTAGTGTGTAAAACTGCTCAGCTGCCTGGTGAAATTTAAAACTTTTCTAAATGTTTGGACAGATCTCAACTAGTTCATTGGGATGAGTATATGGTGTCTTTGGATGGAAGAAGTTGGATAAGGATTAATAACTTCACCTCAAATTTACTACCTTGAGGTAGGACTGTCAGAGAGTAATAACTAGTTAGGTTTGGGCCCTCTGAATAGGCCCCCAGAATTGCTAATAATGCCTGAAAAGTTCAGCCTGGATATTTAAGAATTGACATTCAGCTGCAGCTACCAGAAGAAGTGCAAAAGAAATTAGAAATACTTAGAGACTAACAAGCTATTGCACATATTTAAAAAATGCTCCTTTTTTAGTACTTATTATTTGATTGTAAGATGGTTTGATTCCAATTAAACAAGTACCTCTCATTGAAATTAATCAGTTACAGGAACACATCATATTGCTTAAATTCTAATCTCACCAGTACTCAGCAATACATGGGAAACAGACTCTTATCTCCTGTCTGTTATAGAGCTCCATGCCTTTTTAAAATTGGTAATAAAATCAGCATATTAAACTGTACATTTCCTATGCACCAAACCAAGGCATATGTAATAATATAATTAAAATCTTACAAATAAATGAATGTTTAATGTATTTTCTGGGCATAAAAATAATGTATCTTTTTATTACAGAACAGAAAAGAAGTAACTCCATGTTTCAGTTTGTTATGTTTGTTAAGATATGAGGAAATAAAGAAGGTCAGATGGGAAATACTCCAAAGTATGCCATGGTTTCTGATTCCCAGGAAAATTGTATGATACAGCTTTTGTAAGTAAATTCATCATATACATGTTCCCCACTCAAACCAGACCTCCTCAGTCATTATTGGCACTAGGCATGGAACAGGCTGCCCTGAGAAGCTCTGGCTGCCCCATCCATGGAAATGTCCAAGGCCAGGTTGGACAGGGCTTGGAGCAACCTGGTCTAGTGGAAAGTGTCCCTGCAGATGGCAGGGGGTTGGAACTGGATGAACTTTAAGGTCAGTGTGATCCTGCTTTTTTTGTGAACCTTTACTTTTTAAATGAGTGTTTGTGGTCTAAGTCTGTTTGGGAGGATGCTATTGATGCAGAAAATAGCAGGTGCCAGCTGTGGCAGAAAACAAGTGTGTGGGCTCTGAGGGACATTTCTATGAGCCTCTAGCAGCCTCTAGCAACCCTTTAGCAGTGTTTCAGCAGTTTGGATTTAGTAGTACAGAAATGACTTTTACAGGGATGCTGACGCATGAGTTTTCTGTATTCCGTGGTGGTGTTAAGCCACATTGTGTAGGAAAATTGTATTTATGTTTGTATTCACTGGCTGGGCAGGGATGGAGATGTTCATGCCATGCCCACATTGCCTTTTCCTCACCCATCTGAGGTTGACAACTCATCTCCCAAGTCTTGCTCTTGATGCCAGTGAGATCACTAATGCAGCTGGACAAGGAACCCACCACTGGGATGCTCTCACCACCTTGGATGGGCTTTCTCAGCTAGGTGGGCATTCACGGAGGTTAAACAAAGCATCAGTTCCCTTTGCCATCGGCTATGTTCCATACAGAGCCAGTGGTGGTTGGCTGTGGTTGATGTGGTTCATTTAACCCTTTTTTTGCTTGTGAATTGTGACAATACCATTTATAAGAACAGCAGGGAAAATATTAACACAGTGGAGAATCTCCACTCTTATCTACTTTTTGCACAGTGATCTGAAAATAAGCAAATTATATTAAAGACAGCAGAGTAACTTCTTTTGGGGGGCTTCAAAATTAATCTGAGGCGATTCCAAGCAGCCACATGAGACAAGGCTGTTGGAATTCAGTAGAACCAAAATAAATAAGTGTGCTCCTTAATATAATTTTCTTTTTCTTTTTTTTTTTAAGAAAAAAAGAATCTGCAAATAACAGCATTCTGCAATTTCTTTCTACTGTGGGCAGATCTACTGTCTTGATATTGTGTCTTCTCATCTGTTTTCTATAGCAGGGTTTGAGTTTGGGTCCATTGGCTGCCTCTTCCCTTTTGATTTTTAGTATATTCAACATCCAGAGCTCAAGCAGTGTTTGAACGCTCTCAGGCACATGGGGTGTCCTGTGTGCAGAGCCAAGAGCTGGATTTCTATGATCTCTGTGGATCCCTTCCAGCTCAGGATATTCTATGATTCTATGGTAACTAATTAAACATATTTATTTTGATTTGTAGAAAAGGCATTATCTCTGAAAGAAGCAACAACAAAAAAATCCTTCTCTTCCCTAAACTGGCATTTTTGCTGGCTCTTAAAAATATATCAGCTTAGGTCTCCCAGGGATGCTCATTTCAAGGGCTTGCAGTCAGTCACCCTCAAAAACAGCAGTTGATTGTTCTCTCTTGGCCAAGGCTGGAGTGAGCAGGGTTTTGATGTAACAGCCAGAGCCCCTCCAGGTTGGCCAGCACGTGCCTAGCCACAGGTTAAAGAATGCTGTTTTCCCTAGGGAAAGGGAGAGGGACCAGAACGTGAGTTATGTTGCAGGGTCCCAAGTTTGGCTGAGGTTTCCAACCTGCCTACAGGCAGACCGTGCCCCACCTGCCTCTGTGCCCTCAGCTCCTGTCCTCCTAGTCAGGGCTCCCAGACTCCCCGCAGAGGGTGGGGAGGATGCCTTTTCCTCCAACTCCCCTCTGGTCTCTCCAGAGCAGGGCTCTCTGCTCTGACACAGCAAGGAATGCCAGAGCCCTTCCCATATCACTTCTGCTCTCCGAGTACCTTTGTTCCTGCTGCCTGCGGTGAGCGTGGGAGCTGTAAGGCTGCCTGAAAATTGCTGCTCCAAGACAGAGACATAAAGTTCACCTGCTGAGTCTCCAAAACATCGGCCTGATGAAAGATGTTTTATCCCTGCTGTGGCTAAGAATGTGCTATCTCTTCGGTAATGAGCCCACTTTTTTTTGCTTTCACCTAATCCTATTTCACTGGATTTTTTCCCTCTTCCTTTCCTTTATTGAATTCTCCTCTCCCTCTTCATATATTCACTCTCTGCATCCTTCTTCTTCTTTTTTTCTATCAATGAGCATTTACTTGTAACTGAGCATTTAAAGTTAAACATGATCACCACACCCAGGAGAGAGATCTTGAACAGCTGCAGAAAGAGTCATCCTGGGGTGACTGCAGACAGACAAAGGCATGTTTGCTTTCATACCCAAATGTTTTACCATGATAGTCTGGATCACATCCAGATCCTGCCAGGATGGACACTTCCATGGGACAGTTTCTGGCCACCTTCTTTTAAACTTTATTCTTGGAGCACATCTTCTGTGAGGAAAGGCTGAGAGAATTGGGATTGTTCAGCCTGGAGCAGAGAAGCTTTGGGGTGACCTAACTGCCCTTTCCAGTACCTGAAGGGAGCCTGCAAGAAAGATGGAGAGAGACTATTTACAAGGGCCTGGAATGACACGACAAGGGGGAATGGCTTCACGTGGAAAGAAAGCAGGTTTAGATTAGATATTAGAAAAAAAAATTCTTCCATGTGAGGGTGGTGAGGCCCTGGCACAGGTTGCCCAGAGAAGCTGTGGCTGCCCCACCCCTGGAAGTGTTCCAGGCCAGGCTGGATGGGACTTGGAGCAACCTGAGATAGTGGGAGGTGTCCCTGCCCATGGCAGAGGGTGGGACTGGATGAGCTTTGAGGTCCCTTCCAACCCAAGACATTCTGGGATTCTATGATTCTTAAATGGTGTTTGAGAGCCCATGAAGGCAAAGCACAGTTATCTCATGATCACACCTAGCTTAAGTCTGGCTTTGGTATTGCTTGAATGGAAGTGGAGTCACCCCATCTAAATTAAAAACCAATAAATCAAATGGCAGGTGATGCCTTTTTCAACCTAGAAGTGAAACTCGAGATAGTTTTAGTATAGGAGCCAATATAGAAGTGGATCTTTGTTGGAGCTCCAGGGGCAGTTACGGAAGAATGTCCACAAAAGTCCCCCCCCACAGGAGTGAATACATTTCTATAGGTTTTAAGAAATTAGCATACTTGATAAAAAGTACTAATTAGTGGTGATGCAATTCCCCCAGGTCAAGCCCCTTCTCTGGAGCCCCCCACTCCCCTTGGTACTAGCTCTACTTTGTTTATGAGAATGTGTCTTGAAGAGCTGTTTTCAGCCTTGGTTCCCAGAAAGAACCAAGATAGGATAAGTGCCTTGTACCCCCTGGGACTCGGAGCTCTAGAATTTGTTTTGTCTTCCTGTGCAGGGAAAGGGCATAAAAAACTACTGGGAAAACTAGCTATGAATGCAATAACAAGCTACAGAGCTCCAACTATATGTGTAAAGAATACAGAGAATATAGGAAAGAAAAAAAGGTAAAAACCAATAAAGATCAAAGGAAAGCAGCTGTGGTGTATCACACCATAGGTGATGGGTATTTTGGCCTGGCCATGTTCACAGAGCCATATTTGCAGGTTGCTCCCCAAGATGGTGATAAGCTTTTTTGTTTTGTCATTAGCTGATGGATCTCACATGAGTGAGATCTGGTGCAGGTCATACAGTGATGTGGGGGAGAGCTGATAAAAGATTTCAGGTTTCTCCACTCAGACAAAGCCAAAACCAACTTTATCTGAACCTGGCCCATGAGTGACCTTGGACCTGATCAGAACAACCACCCTTGACTCTGGATGTGACGTAAGTTAAATTACACACTGCTGAATTGTCCTAATACTGCCAACATTTTGAGCAGAAATTATAATAACGATAAAAAAGCACTACTGTAATGGATACCATCATAACTCTGTAACTACAGTTTATGTTTTGAAAATTACAAATATGTGTTTAAGTAAGGCTAGCCAGAAAGTACTAAATGGTTCTTGAACCGTGGCCAGCTGTCTAGAAGCTAGAAATTAGAAAAAAATTGGGGTTTTCTCTCCCAAAGTGGAAAAATTGTGTACGTTTGTACCTACTGAGCTGGTAACCATTTATCCAGCTCTACCAGGAAGCACCAGATTTTCTGTGGTATTGAGAGGATGAAGTAGTTTGTAAATCAACTGCCAAAAACATGAGGAAAAACAGACTGTCTAGCCTTCAATTTATGATGCACTTTACATCTTACAGATTAGGGATTTCAGTTGTAGCCACTAAATCTCATACTTTTTTTTTTTATCACATCCCATCAGTTAACAAGTCATGGTAAACTGTGCTTTCTTTAGCAACAGTGAGTTTCATTTAGTCTTGAATTACATGCACTGATTGTGTTATGAGTAACTGTGGGGGGTTGAGTTTTGTAGTCCCCTGTTACATGAATTTCTTCCTGTCTATTGTATGTTAAAGAGTTAATGGTTAATTATTTCTAAGTTAATTGTTCAAATCTGGTAAATGGTTTAAGGGGTTAATTTGGTTGGTTGGGTTGTTACGGTTAAATCTGTTTATACCTTTAATTTGTGGAAAATGGAGTCTATTGGTTTTAGAGTTGTTATATGGATTAGAGCTAGATCCTGAGTTGATTGACAGGGAAAGGGAGAATCTTCTGGAAAAAGGATGTCAGCCAGCAATTATCATAAAGGGATAAATCGAGGATCCAGATTGGACCAGGACTGCACTTATCATTCAACACTCCAACACCACTTATTTGAATGCTCCAATCACCCAGACAACGAACCAAAGAACACCCAATCATGTTAACTCTAAGGGGAGGACTCTTGGGAGAGGGATGGTGCTCCTGGGAGGGGTATAAAAAGTGGCTCCCCCAGAGATCCTGGTCTCTGACCAACCACCCCTGGTCAGACACCCAGTGTGGATTGGGTCCTCCTCCTCAGGGCCAAGCCAATCCGCTACGGGGCCCTTAATCGCTTTTGTTTCTGATATTTGACAATAAACCTGCTAAGCAGGAAATTGGCTTTGTTCGTTTATTTCAATTGATTTTACTGATGTTTCTTCAACTCATACAAGCAACTTGGTTCCTTCCAACTCATGTACCTTTGGCTACTGAGCTCTCTAAATGTTTATGATTACAAATCTTTCTTACTTCTGCCCTGAGTAAGATTTACACCTGACCCCTTATTCCACTTCTCTCTCCTTACGTTTCTCAGATGGGGAACAGCTGGGAACATGAAAAGAATATTTCAGCTGCAGATGCCTGTGTCAGTCAAAGAGAAATGAGATGTTCTGCCCCCATAAGCTACTGTGTTGTGGAGCTGCTGCTTCTGTGTCAGATGGAGAGCAGAGAAGGTGGTCATGGGGTTGAGATGGGCAGAAAAAGGCAGAAAAGAATCTGTGTTAGCAAGCTGGAAAGGGAGTATTAATGCAGTCTGAGAATGTGGGCTTCCCTGAGCTCCTCGCAGGCAAAGATTACACTGAAATCACCAGTGGCTGAAACTTGGCTTTGGTTTTGATGACTGGCCAAGTGCAGTTATCTGATAGGTGTGGGTGGCTACAAGATTGCTCTCAATGAAGGGCACTGACAAAATGCACAGGTTTTTTTTTTCCCCCTAAACCCACAAGATTTCCCAGATCTGCAGATGAACTGCTTACTGGGATGTGGTTAGAAAGCTGCCAAACCAGAGTTCCATGGAGATAGGCTTATCTGGGCAGGGGCACAAGGACTCTGAACAGGCACACGGGACGAGCTGAGGCAGGATCTGGAAAACCCCTCTTGAGCAGTGGTGTTGTATTTGATGCTTGAAATAGAGGGGCTGCCTCTGCAGGAGCCTTTCTGTTGGGAGAGCAGTGGGAGAACAGCAGTTCCGTGAGGAGTTTGGTCAGCAGGGCCTCTCTGGTGACTCTGCTGCAAACAGCCCCCTGTTCTCTGGACTTCGATCTCCTCTGAGACACAGAGGCAGGGGTTTGGCAAGAGGGACGGGGACCCACCTGGTCCATCGTCTTTTCCATGGTGATTGGGTATGACCTGGTGAAATGGAGAGGCTGTGGTGCTGGACTGATGGCCATGTGCCATTCCAAGCTAGGGATGTCCAACAGCCTGAGTGAAGCTGTGGGAATCCATGGAGGGGAGGAATGCCCTGGAAGGGCTCCTCGTGCCTCTGCTCTCACACAGCACAGGCTCCACACTGGGCTCAGTATACCCAGACTGCCTTCCCACCTGCTCGGCTGCTAAGGCAGGTCTGGGTGGTTTCTCTGGGGCCAGCCAAGGAGGTTCAGGGGCTGGGGAGATCCAAAATGATCTAAAGCAGAATCATCCAGTTACACTCTGTAACTGCACTGCAGTCAGGACATTTTTTGTTTCATCTCCTGACAATAACATTAAAAGCCTAAATTGGTGTCCATTGAAGCTAATGAAGAGTTTATGACTTATCAGGCACACAACGTTTCAAAGAGACCTTGGGCAAGTGTTTTACCTCTTCGTGTTTTATGCATTCCTTCTGTCTATGGAGATTATGTAGATGGTTATCTGAAAAACCCACATTCTGATATTTTGTAAATAAAAGCCAGTCGTGCTGAACCCTTGGGTGGCAGACACTTCAGGAGAACATGGAAATGTTATCAACTGTTTGTCTTTAATATGTATCTTTAGCTGTATAAAAATGTTAAGAGAGGTTTTGGGAGTGTTTTAAATTCATAATCCAGAAACTTGATGGAAACAGTGTGTGGTGGGTTGAACCTGAGTTGATGGACAGATCTTTAAACCAGTAGCGCTTTTCGAAATTTCCATATTTAAACCCTGTGGAGACACAGGAAGTTCCCTTTTGGTTTTGAGTTTCCCGTGGGGGGGGGGGGAAGATGAGTCTCAGTGCTCTGTTTTCAGAGCAGCNGTTTTCAGGCTGGAATTTGCCCATCCTTAAATGAGACTCCATGTGTGGCCCATGGTAACAATGCAGTGTGGAAGAGACTGTGATTTCTTTCCATGGGAGAGATGTTTTTCCCGGTGGCAGACTTTCCGGGCGGACTGTTGGCTGGTGCAGTTTGGGAATCACAAGAAGCGAAAGAGACCTCTGTTTCCTTAAATAGTAGAGAGGCTTTTAAGAACTGTAAATGCTGACCAAGAATCATGTTTTGTTATCCTTTGTGCGAGTTGGGTAAAAAGGGAGGGGGTGCTGGAGGAAATGGGGATTTGCTTTAATTTCTTACTATTTCTTTTTTCTCTTAATTCTGTTAGTAATAAACTTTTTCATATTCTTTAAGTTTTGAGCCTGCTTTGCATTTCTCAAAAATATCCTGTCTCACAGAAGGTAAAAAATGCGAATTAAACCACTATATTAATTGGTGTTTCCGCCCAGCTTAACGAACCAAACCCGCTACACAGTGGAAAGGCTGTCTGGGACCCCTGCAAGGTGGCAATAGTTACTGGGGAGGTAAAAGGGGAAAATACCTTCAGCAGAGAGCACAGCTCTGCCCCCATGTTGTGGGGGGGTGCTCATGGAGTGGCTTCCATTTGGCTCTTTCTATGGAATATCCTGAGCTGGGAGGATCCCGACGGGTTGGTTTGATTCTGCAGAGCCAGTCCAAGGGCTCAGTACCCTGCAGTGCTCCCACCTGCAGCTCTTGGTCCCTAGGTCCTTCTTTCCTTGAACCGTCAGAAGCCTTTAAAATGACAAATAACTACATTTGGGGTGGGAGAAGTAGTTTTCTCCCTATGAGTGGGAGAGAGAAAATGTCATAACAAACAAACAAAAAAGATGAAACATAGCTATAACCAAATTAGCCATGACTAATTTACCGTTCTGTGTTGGGGGCTATCAGAGACAGATAAGTTCAACAAATCACCTTCAAACCACAGGGGCCTCACTCAAAGCTGTAAGTTTCACATATGTGAGATTAAAGGAAATCCAGGAATGTACTTACTTGCAGTATGTGAAAGAGTTTACATCAGATTTTTTGAAGGAGTTTGTAAAAGCAGCCTGTTTATCTGCAGCTATGTTCTGCTTATTTCATCTCCTTTGCAATTCTAATGGTATGCATGTTTTCCTCCCTGCCCTCTACAGTTGTTTGGCACCTGCCAGGCTTTTTGGCGTTTCTTTGGAATATCACGTAAGCCACTGGGTTGATGTAAACTTCTCTATTCTGTAGCTGGTAATTGTTCATGAAACTGAATTCATGCACAAACAAGGAGCATTTGGGTAAATGCAGTTTTGGGTCTGCCTCAGAAATGTACCACCCTGAAATAACTGAGTAGCATCTGTCTCTGAAGTTAAACTGCATGTGTGTCTTGTCCACACAAGTTCTTTTATTCTCTTTGAGTTGTAGTTCATGGTCTGAATTTGCTTTCCTGAAGTCCATGGAGCATTGCCATTAGTTTTGACCAGAGAATGTCATTAATAACTGAACATCTTTTGCTAGTTCTCTCCCCACCCTCTGTTTTCTTTTTGATTCTTCTACAATGCTAAATGCATTAGATCCTCTATAACATATCAACCGTATTCTTTATTTACCAAAAATGAAACTCTTGAGAGGGGAGAATCCAATAAATATTTGACAGGCTCTATGGATGCAAAGCTGTTTTCCACAGCCAGATTCCCGAAGATCTGCGGATGCCTAGTGGCATTGTCATAAGAGTCAAGACAGATTAGCTATCTGTGGTATTTAGGTATGTCAATGCTTTTTATTATCTACCCCTTAATCTCCTCAAAATTTGGCCATATAACAAATAAGGCAGTATGTGCTAAGGTATCTACAGAAAGGCATTTTTTTTAATGCCATTCTTCCTTGACTAGAACATGAAAATAAAATATACTGAACTTGCTAGAAAGTAATGTTGTGTTTTCCCACTGCCCATCTTTAAATTTAAACCAGAGATTATGTATGTAAAACTTGCAGCAAATTGAGCATGATAGTGACCCTTTAGCTGGGACTGAGGAATAGAAATGCCAGTATTTTATAAGAGTCCAAGGTGATATGATTCAAATAAATACAACCAACCTACACAGCAGAGCAAACAGTCACTTGTTAAACAGTGGACGAAAGTCACTGATGAATGAGCTGCATCCTCTCTGCCTTGAGCTTGCAGTCAATGAATCTCACTTGAAAAGTGATACTGCCACTTATCCTGTCAGGACCAAGCTGTATCATTCCTCGTCTCACAGGATTTGTCCTGTGCTATTATTAGCCATGTGATATCAGCATCCATGGCTAGGTTTTATCAGAAGCCAGTGGGTGGAATTGTCCTGGGTCACTGTGGAGCTCATCGATGGAACAGAAGCACTTTTCTGTGGGAAAGAAGCATGGGAGGGATGGGCCCATCTGATGGCTGGTGTCTGTCTGACTGGAGCTTGTGGCAGGTCAGACGTGCATCCTGATATAAGGCCATAAGTAACCCCAGACGCTTGGCTGCAGTAGGTTACAGCTGTACCTGTAATTGTTGCATGTCTCAAGAAGCAGCACGGGAGGGCTGAGCTTTTTCGTCACACTGCCCTCGATGCTCCCTATGCCCTTGAGCAAGATGTGTAGGCTCTGTCTACATGAGCAAGCAGTAAAGCATAAAAGGATCACATCTGGAGACTGAAAAAGTTGAGGACAAGGAGTTGATGTTCACCTCCCACAAACACACAAGCTCTCCAGGCTGAGGGGTTTTCCCTAAAAAAGGTCTAGTCTAATCAATAGTGCTGAACATTCCTGAGGCTGATGCCCGATAGGTGCCCTCTTGAAATGCATCTTGCTTTAGTTTAACCCAGGTTGAATACAGCTGTTACTCTGTGATTTCTTTGCAGTATAACCCAAGGTACAGTAGCTGGAGACAACCGGGATATGAACTTCAGGAGTGCAGTAATGGTGCAAACTGAAATGCCCATGCGGGTCATCCTGGTACTCCTGATGCCTCAGAGGGAATTGAGAGGTTCATTTATGTGTGACCTGCTTAGCACAGTCCAAACACAGTTATTTTCTTTGTGCAATTCAAAATGGGGACATCTTATCGACTGGTGGCTTGAACCTGGGTGGCATCCCAGGAAATGCAGTTTCACCCCTTCTCCATAGACTGGGGAGATCTGGCACTTTTTTCTTCTGGGATCTGTCTGTCCCAAGCTGTAAAACTTGCTGAAGGTGATGACTAGGAAGTCCCATCTATAGAAGTGAAGCAGGTAGCACTATCTATTGCATCCTAGGGATTAAGAAGTTATAACAAACTTAACAATCATGTCACTTTGTGAGCCTCCTAGATCGTACAGCCTGGATAAAGTTTTTTAAGACCTGCTCCATCCATTTAGAGTAGTTAATTTCTGCAGAAAATGGAGACAGAAGTGAAACCATTTTCTAAATTACCTAAAAGAACACTGTCTTGTTTTGTTTTGCTTTATCAGAGGTATGTATGTAAGGATGGAAATCGCTGCACAGATCAAAAGCACCCTGGGCTGCAAAAGAGAAAAAAATGCAGTAATTGATACCAAAAGTCAAACTCCAAGCTTGTCTTCTCTGCTTTACAGGATGAGCTGTGTGCAGCTTGTGCTCAGTATGCCCTGTTACATGATACTCATTTCAGCACTAGGATTTTGGCAAAAACTTAAGTGTTTGGACAGAAATTTTCTATATCTCAAGCCAGTTTTTGTTTCTTAGCCTAAACAAGGCTGATATTCTCAAACAGAAAGTTATAGCAAATGAAAGTGAGTGCTGACCTGAGCTGATGGGCCCCAAAAGAGGGGGAAGGGTAAACATGCCTCCTGCCATGGAGGAGCAGATGATGTGCTTCCTGTAGCTAAGGAAAAGTCTAAATTTGTACTATTTCTATATTAGAGCATGAATGGATTTACCTATTGTTGTTATTTTTTTCCTGGCACGCTGAGCAAGCGCTCCCTAGTTCCCACGTGAAGTGGCCTTTCTGCCAAGCAGGCAACTTCTTCCATCTCCAAGAAAATCCATAATAGTACAAGAACTGACAGTATTGAAAATCAGTAGCCTGAAAATGGTTGGACAAGAGGGATACCTTAGGCTTCAGCAGCTTCTTTTTAAGCAGGTAGAATTTAGGTGCACATCTGTTTTAGGTGAAACCGTCAGATCTCACCAAGGTTCTTTGATATTGAACCATTTTAAGTTTCCATTATGAAGTGCTTAATTCTCTGCCAAACAGCATGCCCTGAAGTGTCAACCTGACCTTCAAAATTCCCATCTCCTGCCTTGGGCCATGAGGGATTCATGGGTTAGGCATCTCTGCAGCCTCTCAGTTCCCTGGGGAACCCAGTCTGTCAGGTGTGCCAAGCCCTTTGCTTCTCAGGCACCAGACTAGACTAACGATATGTCACCTCTAGAGTAAATGAAATATTCTGAAGGGGGCCTGCTCCTCATTGTCATACAAACTTTGAACAAAAAAGTCATAAAAAGATGAGAAATCTTAAAATGGAAAATGGAGTTTGAAAGAAAAGTGTCTGCAGCCAATGGCAGTATAATGCTGATGAAATTAACTGTTTGTGTTCCAAGAAAGAGCATTTATTTATACAAAATCTCCCAAACCCAAGGCAATTCTGTTCTACAGGTGGCCATGTAAATGCGGCATTCAGGCTGTTCTGCTGCAAAAGTCTGCCTTCAGCTATACTGCTTGAAAGATTAAAGGTATCCTACCCAGCTGAGCAGCACAGAGCTATGACTGTGCTTACTTTGAGATTACATTTTGAAATGGAAGTAATGAATTTGGAACAGAGCTGGAGAAGCTGTGTGACTTTACTTGGTTGTGTAACTGGATTAAAATGGCATTGCACAATAGTAGCAATGTAGTACTTAACATCTCAATTTTTCTTCCTTAAAGGGTTTTCCATGCCTTCAGCTGCCTTTTTTTTTTTTTTTTAAACTTGTGGTAAGAGTCAGGATGCCAGTTTGGATGGGTTGGATATGTGTTTCAGCAATATTATGATTACTTTTTCTTTAGCTTTTTTTAATGTTGATATAGAAAATATAAATCTTTAAAAAGTCAACAAAACAAGCTGACATTAAAACCATAATACATATTCTTTTTAGCAGCAGATCTGTAAGAAAAGCAGGATAGTGTGTCTGTTGTTAAAAGCTGCTGGTAAAAGGATGCACACAAAAAGCTGTTTGCAATGCATGGAAGGAAGCTTGATCTGGTCTGGGAGAAGTGCCATCCACTGGGAATTCATCCATCAGCAAACAGCATATCTCCACACACATGTCCCTTCCAGGATGTACCTATTTTCTGCCCTGGTGAGATGGAGCTGTGCAATATGGCAGAACATGGCCAGATGCTCGAAGGAGCCAGCACAAACCAGAGGAATCAATCTGGAGCAGAGCCCTGGGACTGTGGGAGGAATGATGCTGCAGTCCCACTGAGTCTGATTTTTACACTGCAGTGTATTTCCTCATGCATTTATGCAGTATTTTGTCTTACCAGCATCTCAGGGCTGACAAATCAAGGGCTGAAACAAGACCCAGACCATCCACCCCAATCCATTGCAGAGATAATGTTCTTGCATTTAAGGAATTTCACCTCATCCCAGGCACGTAATGGAAACCAGGTCAAGCAGACCAGCAGCTCTGCTCTCTGTATTGCAGCAGCTTTCCTTGGTTTTACCCTTGCTGTTGTGCTGCTCTCCCAGCCCAAGGAAACATAGGGTCTCTCCTTTGTGTGTACTGGCTCCTCACCCTCTGTGTTCCAAGGACAGCCCTTCCCTGGGCCCTGAGCCCAGTTTACTTAAGCATTTTCTGGGTATCTGCTCACACTCCATGCACTGAGACAGAGCACTGGTCTGCCACAGGCATTTGTTGCTGTCCTTGAGCTCCTGAGCTGCCCCTGACAGTGGGATGTGGATATGTGAAGAAAGTGGGGCTTGACTGCAGATGTGAGGCAGGTTTAGGAATCTCAGTCCAGTTAAATTTCTGTAATGAAAAATTTCTCTTGTATACAAAGTCTAGCTAATGCTAGAGTTTTTGTTAAACCAAGACAGAAGAGAATCCTGAGGTCAAAACAATTCAAGGAACAAAGTTTCCCATTCTCTTCCAAAGAGTTTAACCCACAGGCCATTAGATTTAGTTGACAAAGGGATTGGAAAATCTGATACATGCAGACAGATGCAGACATGTATAAGATACATAAAGTAGTTACTTTTAGGCATAAGGATTAGCATACAAACATACTGAGATATGTCCTTGCAAAGATGGGAATACCAGTGCAAACACTGAAGTGATGGTTTCTATGCATCATGTAATGATTAATTTTTGGACCTTGATAATGTGTGGCCTAAACTTAACTATTCTGATGAGCACAGAAGCAATCTGTCCCTCTGATGGCACAAGGCTGCCTGGACAGGCTCAGGTATCTGAAACTGGCTGAGATCTTGTCAAAGCTCTTTTACAGCCTGCCTGGGCTCTGGCTGTCCCTCCGGAAAGGTGTGTATCTTCCACAGCTCCTACATCACCTCTGCCAGCCTGGTGTGGGTATTGTGGCTAGCCCAAATCATCTACTGCACATCTGTGTTCAGGTACCTGAATTGCTCCCTTCAGGAGGCTTGCTGGAGCCTGTATTTAGAGAGAATTTTGACCATAGTGGATTTTTGCCATTGGGAAGACCAACACACTGTGGAAGGAAGAAAAATATTATAATGGATTACATAGGGATTGCCTGACTAAAATGCCACCAGCTGTGTGTTGCAGAGCTCTGTTACTGCAGGGAGGAAAGGGAGTAAAATGCCCACTTTGTTAGTTGAGAAAACCCAATTTCGTAAAGTTCAAATCTGCATTCAGACCAGAGTCCAGGGATATTTTGATCAAAGGGGTGAGTACAGCTTGCTGAGAGACAAAAACAATAGCCAGGCTGGGCTGGCAGGGAGGGAGCCAAAGCTTTCAGCCACCAACTTCTCATATCTTGGAGCATTGAGCCTGGATATGGCTGTCCAGGAGTGAGTAAGTGCACAAAGCAGCTGCATTTGGGGGCACTGAGGCTCTGGTAGGTAGGTAAGACACTAGATGGCAGTGTATTGATGGAACATGTGTTTTGGGGAACAGCAGGAGGAACAGAAAGAAAAAGACAATAAAATGTGCAGAAGATAAGGTTTTGATAGTATTGTCAATTATTTGAATTTTTGGATTTCCAGGGGTGTTCTTCTTGTCCAGCCATTGGTGAACTTCCCTGCTGCTCCCTGCTGGCAAGGAGTTGTGTCCATGCAGGAGGTGCAAGAAGTTTGCATGTGATGGTTACTGCAGCAGAGAAGGGCCAGTTCAGTGGCCACACTTGATTTAAGGTAGTGAACCATACCAAAGACAGGGTTTATGATGTTGTAAAAGAAGCATCTGCAGTGCTCAGGGTTATTTTAAAACTGTCTTTATTGAATCACTCTTTGAGTCAGCAATATGAACTTAACAACACAAACCACTCCTGCTCACCCCTTTTTCCTTTTTTTTAAATCTCTCTGCATGTTGTGCTTTTGTCCTGAAAAAAAAAAAAAATCGTCCTAACAACACCAGTCATTTGAAGAAATGAAAATGCTGACAGAATGGAATGGCTCAGCAGCAGAGAGCAATTTGGCACTTAGGGTTGCAGAGGCTACCTAGAGCTCCAAGTGCTGCATTCCCCATGAGGATAACACTATTGATTTATTTCATAACTTCACCTGCCTCTCCCTGATAGATGGCTGCTTATTTTGATCCCTGGAAAACAGTTCTGCACAATAACATAGGTGCATTGAATGCTCCAAAGGTCAGGCAGCTTGAGCATGGGAAAATATTTGTGAATGAGGCCCAAAAAAACTACTGAAAGAGGTGATTTCTGGCTCAGAGATTAGTCTTCATTTAGAGACTGAGAATTTATTGCTACCCAAACCAGCATTATCAGCTTTCTGTCAGCAACAATCATCAGGATTTCCTTTCCCAATCAACATGAGCTGTGACCTCATCGCTGCAAAGGTGAAACCCTGACAGGGATTAAAGGCTAATAGAAAGAAATGAGGTAGCAGGGCTGAACAAAGAGGAGCTTGTTACACAGCAATGGCCAACTCGGGTAGAATGTTACAGCTGAAACACGAGCCACTGAACCAAAGGTGAAAAAGAGTATTTTTAAGAACCTGAGTAATGCTGGATCTCCCCATCTTTCAGTGGAGAAGGAAGGCAGACTGCCATCCTTGCCATCAGAGATTTTTGAAGTGGGATTAGCATAGCCTTGTGGTTTGTCAAGTGTTTAATTGCAATTCTGCAGGGACGTAGCCTCAAAGACACTGGAAACCAATTTAACAATCATGCCTATCATTATATATACCAAATTGCTCCTGTGCATGTATAATATTCAGTAGTCTGAAACAGAGTGGCTGAGTCTAGGGCAAGGTTTAGAATGTGAAAAGTGATGAAAGGCAAATACATGTCTGATATTCATCAAAGCAACTTAATCCATGGTGGAAGAGTGAAAAGAAGTAAAAAGGGGCTTATGCTGTTGATCTGTGAGTTGCTAGTTTTTTCACTCATTCCCCCAGTTCCTGGAACCAACAAGTGAGGCCATTTTTTCAAGGGGGATTCTTTTCTCTTAAAGGTCACTTTTGGCTGCCACAATATCTTTTCATCGTAAAACCCACCACAGACTTGGTTCAAGTCCCAGTACAAGCCATATGTATCGTAACTTTCAATGGACTCTGGATCGGTCCCTTTGTCAGTCACCAACATATCCCTGCTTTTTCCATTAGAGGTAGACTTGTGCTGTAGTCCAGATTCCAGTCTTTTGGAAGTTTATGGCATCCAGGATGCTTTCTGCATGTTTCAAATGTCTTCAGCCCACCAACACAGGATAGCATGTCCTCATGTTGTGTGCTGGGCTGTCTCGAAAAGGGACAGGATAATTTGACCTCTCACTGGAGCACAGAAATTACCTAACAGTGCTGAGGGTACTTGACACCTCATGGCATGAAGTCTTTGGGCTGCAGTGTATTCTGAGACTGCAAGTGGAGGATTAGAAACCAAATCCATCTCAAACATACAAGAATAGTATTGAATTTGATGTGGACCAGATACTGTCATATTTGACATGGTGTACTTTGAGCACCTCTCCTCACCTCACCTCTCAATCCAGCACAAAGAATCCAAGTGAATCTTAAGCAGAAAGGATGAAAGGAAACATTCTTGTTACAAGTACATGGATATATCAGGTTTTTTGTTGATACTGAGCAGGCGTCAGAAACTATTCAGAATAAAAATACCTCCAGCCTAACACATTATAGAGCTTTCTGTGAGGAATCGATACATCTTCAAAACCTCTGAGGTGCTTCATTCTTTATATTTTAGAGATTAATATCAGCCACAAATACAACAAGGTTAAGTGCTTTTCTTGTAATGAAATCACCATCTCAAGCAGCCTGGTTGACCCCCAGCTCCCAAAAGGTGGAGCTGCAGGAACAGCCTTCAGCTGCTTTGGAAATGTTTGTAGCTTTCTCCAAAACCTGAGGTTGAGCCATGCAGATAATCCCCAGCCCAGCATTAGGAAGCATTAGGATGCAATGTTCATAGCTGCAGAGGGTAGCCCAGCTGAAGTACAACTAATGATGAAAACCTCTGCAGCAGCTTTTGAAGGCTGGGCTGATGCCATGATGAATTTTTGCCTTTTTCATATACCCCTTTTATATACCCTTTTATATAGTTTTATGTATCCTTAGTGCTTTTAGCCCACATACCTATAATTCCTTAAATTTGATAACTTAGTTTAGACCCAATACTCCGTTAAGCCAGGAGACCAAACATTCTGGAAATTTTGCAATTAGGGGTCACAAAGCCTTAGACACCAAGGTCCTCTCTGGAACACGTTCTGTAAACTAAGATGGGCCCATCCAGGGGAAAAGTTCCTCGGATGAGGTGTTCACTCCAGCCTCTCATTGGGGAATCTTTGATAGATATGCTAATTCACAAGGCCTATAACTGTATATGCGGTGTATCGTGTGTGCGCATTTCGGTGTGTGCTTCTCAGCACATGCCACCCGGACGGAGAGTGCACCTTAAGGATCCTTAAATAAATACCGAGGTATCCCCTTCTCCCTTTTAACCGTGTTTGGCTCTGATTTTAAGACCAGGGAAAGGCAACAGGGCAAAGTTAGTGTCTTTTCTGGGCTGATTTGGGTGGAGTTTGACATGGCTAAAACTTTTTACTCAAGAGCAGTAAGATATTTAATTGTATGAAAACCTTAGAAATATTAGATTTAATGATGCTGTGGCTTGAGCTCCTTTCATTTAGTACTCTCAGGCTAAGAAATATGAAGACTATTGGGGTAGAGGGATAATGAGCCATGTAGCAAAACCCAAAGCTACTACCCAGCATGGAAAGGTGAGTGGCAGGTTTTAGGTTTGTCAGACAGTTTTCAGAGAGGAAGACACATACATAATGCTGAACTGAAGGGGAAATTTAAGTATGGACAATGTAATTACCAGGCCAGGAAACTGGCCTAGGATCTTTATTCTTTATGAAAACTGCATGGATTGATGCTTGGCAAACTAATTGCCATGACTAATTTATTAATTTATATGATCTCCCTCGTTTTCAATTTCATTTTTAGTGACTGATGACCTGCAAACTAAGTTAACTTCTCTCTTTTTTTTTTCTCCATCAAGTCTTCAGCAATGATCAAACAGGATCTATTTCAGTTGCTGCATTTCTTGCAAAGTTCTTTTTTTGATCAACTTTATTTTTTTCATGCTATTTCTGCTCCATGCAGAAATAGCACTGGCTCTCCAGGCACAAGAAAACTAAAAAGATTGGAAGGCTTCAGTCTGTTTTAGAGTTGAGTTTGAACATTTTTACCAACACCTGAGAATGGAAGAGGTTTTTCAGATTTTTACAACATGGGAATATCTTAAAGACAAAATCAAAAACTGTCATGTTTCCCGTTCCCATGTCTTTGTCAGGAATGAACACTGGAGATTTCACCCTGGCATATGGCCTAAGGCACCTGTATCTCCCTCAGCTCACCAGGCATGCTGGCAGTCCTACCAAACCTCTTATCCTACTGAATTAAGATATGTTCCTTTGAGATCTTTTCATGGTATGTTTGAATACCTTTTTATTTGTATTATAATCAGCTTGAATGCACAACAAGGGAAATAGCTGTGCTCTCCACAACAGGACCTATTAAGGGCAGAGATCAGCATTACTCAGCTACGACTATCAGAGCCCTCCTCATTTCCTCCCTTTCTCTGCAAACACACTCTAATCTGGAGTGAGCAGGAACTATATTTTTTCCCCCTGCATATACTGAAGACAGAGTGGGTGTTTGTATTGGCCCAGGGCATTTGTG
Source organism: Aleadryas rufinucha (assembly GCA_013397815.1). Lineage (NCBI taxonomy): Eukaryota > Metazoa > Chordata > Aves > Passeriformes > Aleadryas > Aleadryas rufinucha. The sequence continues at coordinate 46,726 of VZTH01016572.1, read as the reverse complement.
AGGATGAACCACAAGCATGTGTATTTCAGCTAGGCTGAGCTAGGGAAATATGTGCTAGAATCAGGAAAAACCTTCTTCCCCTTGGGAAGGGCTTCCACCAATAAGGTAAGGAGGAAAACACCCTTGAGGCTTCCCCTTTGCAACCTGCAGCCACAACTTCCTCTCACCTCTCTTGACACGTGCACACATGAGGCCCCTTCCAAGGGCTGGGGACCGTCATAGCTGCAGAAGCAAGTTTTGTGAGGTGGCTTTTGCAGGTGTGCAAGGGGAGGAAGATAGAAGCGGCCATACATGGATAGCACTTTGGCTTTCTTTTCCAATAATCTGTGAGGCAATGCAGCTAAACTTTAATGGAAGAGAAGATTGTATGTCCCTAATATGGGCAGTAACTGAGCATGTTCCCAACTGGAACACAGTGGAGAGACCTCTCCACGGAGGCAGTTATAACTCTGTATCTGAATTTTGTCTCTGGTGTGCTCCTGGAGTAGCCCTGCTCCTAGCTCCAGCCAGCAGTAACTTACACGCTGCGATGAGCAAAACTCCAAGACGTTATACAAAGACGTGTTCTGTGGTAAGGTTAATCTGAAATGCACAAAAGAGCAGTTTGGCATGTGGAGCAGGGAATGAATTGTGGGACCTTTTCACACAATGCTCATCAGTTCAGATCTCACCCAAGCTGGTACCAGCCAAACTCCCCTGAACAGACTGTCCTGTTCTTGGGTGTCTTTTGCAGGGAATTGTGGCTTTTTCACCGCTACTCCAACGTCCAGTACAAACAACAACTTCCTGCTTGGTAAATTCCCTGAGACAGACTGGTCCTGTGCCAACAGAGCCAAGAACCAATCCCATTTCAACAGGCACCATCTCATGGTTCTACCTTTGCTGAGGGACATCAGTGCTCAAAACTGAGCACCAGTTGTGCAGGCTATTTCTGTCCCTTTGTATTGGAAAAGCTCCTGGGATACTGCCCTGGTGGTATTTGGGGTGTGCTTATTCTAGGGGCAAACCCAGACATTAATATCCAGTAAATACTGATGTAGGAGGAGATGAAATTTGTGTGGGTATATGTGAATCATGTCTGTAGAGTGTAAGAGCTTTTCAAGGACCACTATATAGCAAACTGTGCCAGGCTCAGTTCCTGTGCATTGGCAGAGATGCTTGGTGCTGCAGGAAGCAATTGGACGGAGAGGTGGGAACAGCTACTGTGCACAGGGGTCATGGAGATGCTTGTCCTTGTTTGAGGTCAATGGCAGCTTCTTGATGCCTTAGTAACTTTTGTTTTCAAAGCCACCTACTTTCCACCTGTGCTCAGCAGTATGTTGTTCATCTCCTGGAGGTAACTCCTACAAAGTACCTTGATTGGCAGTGTGACTGGAAAAAATACTGTCACTTGAGCTCATTAGACTCCTTTGAGTAATTAATTGTATTATTTCCATTGCTAAATCAGCAAATTTGGTGTGCATTTTTTTTTACAATATTCCTTGAGACTGTAATGCTGGCACTTAGTATTTGCAGTATTCTGTACTTACATTGTGATTATAAAAGTAGTTGTGTGTTGTCATTCCTACCAGATTAGGATACACTCTATTTACTCCTGTTTTATGCAAATGCTGCAAATCTTTCAATTAACTTTTCTTTCCTCCTTCAAATTAAAATGCCCATAAACATTTTTTATCCTCACTTCAAAACTGGGATAATTTCAGAGAATAATCTCCCCAAGAAAGAAAGAAAAATTATTACTGTTTTTGTAAAAGAATTTGAAAAACACTTTATTTGATCTAAATTCAGAAATGTACAAAGGTGACATCATTCAAAATTTGGAAAGCTTTCATCAGAACTGAGTCAGATTTATTAACTCTAACAAACTGGATGTAGTCTGATGGGGGGGTTCTGTGATTGAAATGGATAAATCCTCTTTACATTTAAGGTTAGGAAGAGCTGAGACAGTCACCTCAGCATCTCCTCTAAGTAAATTATTAAGAATGCAAAGGTAGACAAATCAGGAAACTCCAGTTAATATGTTTCCCTGATAGATTCCTCAGTCATTTATGCCTCCTCTTTTTGTTTAATCATTAAATCAGTCAATCTCTTCTGCTTCATAGGTATCTAACTTCTATTGTTGTGTAGGGATCTCAGACAGCTTTTCTCTCAGAAACCCTGCAGGGATTAACAAGATGTTTTTATAAATCAAAGGGGGGAAATCAACAAAAGAGATTTTGTCTTTCTACAAGCAGACTGGCTTCACTTCTTTTGGAATTTTTTTCCCCTTTACTTGTTAAGAAAAAATAACCCAACCTGGCTTACTGGGAACTCCTCTTTGCAATTTTCTTAAATGCAAAAGACAAGTAGGATGGTGGTTTTAAGAGAGATTATTGGACAGAGTGTCTGAAGAGGTTGAAATATGACTTTAAATAGAAGGTATTTTTAAGAATTTGGGCTTGAGGAAGAAAAGTTGCTGTCAGCTCAACTCTTTGTTCACCAGAGGTCAATGAATGATGAGGAAGAGATTACAGAGCAAGCAAATAATGTTGAATAACGAGTTTGAAACTCTTCTGAAACTTAAAGCTTGTGTTTACTCATTTTGTTTCTTCTGCATTGGTCTGAATAAATCTTCTCAATTAAAAAAATCAACATCTGGAACAAACACCAATTTGTCATGTAGACCATGGGGCTCAACAAATCTTCTTGCTGTTTCTGGCCTTAGCAGAGCAAGTGTGTGGTTGTGGCTGTGCTGTGCCTGCTTGGGGGATGGGCTCTGTAGGGTTTGGTCCATCCACCCCTTCTTGGGAATGTTGTCCCTTGGATGTAATTCTCTAGAGTTATCCATGACTGGCTGTACAGGTTTGAAAGCAAACCAGTGACTCCAAGTCAGAAATACAATTTAAAAGGGAAAAGGTAAAATAAATGCAATAGTACAAAATGCGAACCACTGACAAAGTCAGAATACAACCTGGCACCCTGTCAGTCAGGGTGCTGGTAGCAGTTCAGATGAAGTGGTCCTGTTAAAGCAGTGATCCTGTAGAAAAGAAAAAAAAAGTCTGGTCTTCGTCTGAAAGTCCAGTGGTAGCTCTTGTCCTCTGGAAATCCAGTGGGAAAAGACTGTCTGTGGTGTTTGGAATCCCAGTTTATATTCAGGATGGAATGCTTGGTTTCTCCCTCTGTGTGGAGCTTCTCACAATGGGATGATAAGTCATTGATGGGCCCATTAACAAAAGATTGTCCAGAGGCAGTTATCTATGAGCCATGGGCAGGGTCCTTGATTGCCCATTAAACAAAGATAGCTCTCAGAGGGAGGACGCAAGGAAAACACTGCCCCACCTGGATTCAATATTTATGAAGCTGGTAAAAGAATAAATGCTTGTGGGCACGTCTTACACTGTAACCTAGGACACTGGCATCTTTCTGCCCTGTGCTCAGATAGGTGTGGACAGCCCTGTGCTGCCCTGTGCCAGGAGGGGACAAATAATAGCAAGAACATGATAATGCAGAAATGGAACAGTTAAATCCAGTCACCAACCCGTAGGGACGTGTGGCCACAGAAACACAGCAGCACAGCATGAGGCATGGGACACCAGCAAACAAGAGCAGGCAGGAGGAAGGAAGGCAGAGAGTCCCGGAGTCAACTTCCAGCCTTCCTGCTGGATCAGCCCTCTCAATCAGCTTGTTCTTCTACTGGGTCACTGACTGCTAGACCTCAAACAATGAAGCAAGGATGTGAAGTGGCCCCCAGGGCAAAGCAGGACTGCTGCTTTTCGAGAGCTGTCAGCTCCAACACCAGTCTGTAGCCATCACGTGTACCTGGCTCAACTCCCTGAGCCAGATCATCAGCAATTCCCACTGGAGGAGGAGGCCAGACCACTTCAAGGAAGACTATTTAAGTAATCTTTGGCTTCTAAAAGTACAGTCTCCTACAGGATATTCACTGCTGTTCCCCCCATCATTGCCTACCTGCCAGGGAATACCATGGGGTAGAAGTAGGGCCGTGAGATGTGTTGGCAACCTCTTCTTGATGTGTGCCATTGCACCAAGTGCTGAAATATACCCCAGTTAATGACACCCCAATAAAACACCAGTGTGCCAGAACAGAGCTACATTGCTCTTGTTTAAAGGAATATATGAGAGGACAGCCTGTTGAGAATGAAGGTATCCTCTGAAATAAGGAGAGGAATTCCTTAGAAAGGCTCTTTCCAGCATATTAACATGTATCGATACTGGAGTAAAGCAACCCAACTTGTTTAGACTGGGATCTTTGTTAAACAGTGAACGCAGGCTGAATGTACTGTTGTGTTTAAATCTCAACTGTCATTATTGGGATGGGAGAGGGGAGGAAGAAAAGACAAAAATGACCCATTCATGACAAAACCAGTCACTATTTCTTCCTTTAAAAAGGGGAAAAAAGGGAAAACTGCTCTCATGAGAACTTGTATGAATTTCCTTAAGAGAGTGTACTTTAGATGGAGAATAAGTTAAATTCTGCGAGATGTTGGGGTTACCAGGGTAACAATGTTTTGAATACAAAAGCAAATAGATGTATGAGCCCAAAGTAAATCATTAATGTGCATCAGTATTTTTGAGATGGGTTGGAGTGACTTATATATTGTAGTCCTTCTTTATTTAATATTTCAAGTGTTCTTTGATTTAAAAGCAAACACTTAATAGGCCTCTTTTCAGATAATTATGCCCCCTTTTCTACAAAGCACTCTGAAAAGAGACTAGTCATTGATGCCATCTAATAGAACAAACACACAAATTTGATGGAGTCAAACAGAACAAAGGGGCCTTGGTACATCAAGAAACTTAAACATGGGCGTTATTTTAAGGTTGGTAATCATCCCAAGACTACTCTGTTCCTTGCAAACTTGCATTCAGCACCCTGCTGAATTCAAGCTTACATGGTCAATTTGCAATATACTTTTTAATTGCAAGGAACATTTTGGTAACTATTTTTGAACTAAGTTTTACTATAATAGATGAAAAGAGCAGCTATAGGTAAGTTGGGGCTGGATGTAACTGTTTTCCAAGCAATTATCTTCTTACTCATACCTATTTTCCTTGTTTAATACAATTAATTCAGTCCAGGAGACCTGTTTATAGCTGCATGATAAATAACTGCAAAAGTAAGTTAAACAGTCAGTTGAAGAGATTTCTTAGAGGATCCTAAATCAGCCTTGGCAAGTACTGAACCTCTACTTGTTAACAGCTGCTGCTAGCAGTGAATGATTGCTTTTTTTCCCCAAGATCCAACCATTCTTCTCAACATTTCTTCCCATCCTCATTGCTGTTCTAGGGACATTCTAGGGACATACTCAAAGTTTGGATGACATAATTAGTAGGAATAAAACATGGTCATTTAACAATGCCGCTAAACTGGAACAAATAGAGTTACTTTGCTTACTGAAGTTCGGGACAAACAACAGAGAGTAATATCCTAGAAGAGAAAAAACATACTGCATGCCTAACGTTATGGAAGGGAATTAAACTCTGACTTGCAGTTAGAAAATCATTGTAACTACTTTTATTAGTCCAGTAAAGAAACCCAGTTCTTCTCTGAAAGAGGAAGTGTTAAATTTGTGACAATTTATTAAATGCTGGAGTTTTTGCAGTTCACAGTGCACTTGAATGATTATAAAAAACAAGTTCTTAAGAACTGAAGTAGTGTTTCTTCCAAGGAATTATTTCTGGAAGCTCCTATTTGCTGGATGTTATTTGTGTCCCTGTGCAAGTAGTGGTGAGTTTAAGCAGCTTCTGTTGCAGGGCTGAAGAAGTACATGGGTGAATAAGAACTCCTCTGGCTCCTGCAACTCTGCTTAATGGTCTGACCAAACATACCTTTCTGGGGGAGAGCAGCTGCACAGTTAAAGGTCAGCACAAGAGGAAGGGGAGCTCTGCCGACCTTCCCTGGGAAGCTCCAGCCAGATGAAGGTGCCACACCACATCACTGCTGACAGTTCCTTGAGCAGATTCCTTCCATGGGCAATTAGCCTTCACAAAGCATGAATGGACTAGTTTTCTATCAGGAGACTGAATTTTAGCTGACAAATTAGACAGATTCCCTGAGGCCAGAGTTATGCGGCTTTGCCAGTCTCACTAAAAATGTGATTTATAACAGATTCCTCAGCAGAGGCACTCCTTGCTTCAGGAATGAAGGTGCACATTGTACTCAGACTCTTCATCTAACATGATGATCTTACAAACCTTTGTTTTGTGCAGGAAAAACTGACTGTTACCTGCTTTTGACTTATCAAGTGACTCCTCATCTGTCCATGAATGGACAGTGCAGGGAAACTACAGTGCATATTTAGAAGTCAGGCATGCACAGGTGTAAATAACATTTTAGGAGGTATGAGTATATTAATTTGGGAAGTTTTGCCAGATGTAGCTGGATGGAGTTTCTAGCTGTAAAAACAATGCAACAAATTTTGTCTAAGATGTGTCTCTGGCTTTTGATGATGCTGGCATAAAACAGAAGCAGAGGAGCAGAGGTTGTGGTGCACAGGGTTGCATTAATTAATTATATAAGAAGTATCTCACCCTGCATGTTCCCAGCACCAGGTGCTAAGCAGGTGACTCCTGATGCCTGGTGGTTGTGATACAGCCTGAGGGCAGGATGAGCCAAGGATGGCTGTTCCCTCAGTGCAGGCCAAGCACGTGTAAGAGACAAAAATAAAGTCTAGCAAACACAAATACTGTATTGCGCTTTATTTCCTTTAGTTCTGCCTTTAAACCAGACCACTCTTAAAGTGAGACAAAAAAAAAAAAAAAGAGATATTTTTCCCAAAGCTGATGGAAGACTCAGAGTTTTGTGCAGTTGCAGAGTCATGAAAATTATGGGCAAAGAGAAAAGGGAAGAGAGAAGTCAGATTCCAGACCCAATTCCTGCCAACTGAGGCTCCACCTTTGACTCATCACAAGGTTTCCTCCTTGTTTCCCCCTCTGGTGAAACCAGTATTTGTATTCTGTGAATATCAGCACTTGCTCAGATCAAAAAGCAGGCTCACCAATCCCTGACAGTATCTTGAACATGCCTGTGTTTGCATGGAATTAATAGTTAATATTTTAAATATTAATTTATATTACTTAATAACTGCGTTGTTACTGAGGTATGAAGCACACGCAGAGACTGGTAAAGTATGGAAGGGGAGGCTAACAAAGCCCATGTAGCCTCGACCTAGCAAGTGGATAACGTGTGGCAGACAGATGCAGACATGGGGCTGATTTTATTTGGATGAGTTTTGGACTTAAGGAGTACATCACACAGGTGAACAGATGGACAAATGCCTCCTTCAAAATCTTCTTTTATCTCCATGTGAAATTTATAGCTCTGAAGTATTATTACTCCCAGTAATTAAAGAGTGTGGGATTTTTGAATTTAGAAGCCTGTCGTACACATATGACAAATAATGACTTCTGCAGAGACCAAATCTTATAATCAGCAGATGCAGAAGGAAATTATCAAACTCAACTTATATTTGTGTCTGCTTAAGAAAGATGTTAGTTTAAAAAAATTAATAATCTATCACTTTAGTCTACTGACATGAACTTGTGGGAAAAAACATATTAAAAAGGAATGGATCAAAGCTTCTCTTCACATACATAATTAGACTAATGGTTTTGGACAGCCTTCACATACTGGTTTAAAAGAAACATAATTTTTATTTTTTCAGATCCACAGGTATGACAGGGAGGTCTCATCAGATATTTCTTCAATGGGTTAAGGTTTTGAAATTAAAAGCCAGTAAAATATCCTTATGTCTGTGAACCTTATGAAATCTTCTGATGATGTTATTTTAATAGCAATATTTGTTCTCTTTTTTAAAGTTTAGGTTGCATGTTTTTTTCAATTAATATTAAGCTGGCATAGGAAAATTCTAAGAAAATAAGTTCTGAGATTTTTAACTAGAATTTCACAAGCTTCCTCGTATTAGATGAAAAGGAATGCTCACAATTTTCAATAACTTTTTCTTTAAGTATTGAAGCTTTTCTTATCATTGCAAAAATTGGCAAAGATCTAAAGAAAAATATTCTGGAGAACTGAAGTTTAACCCTTTATTTCTCCATTCTGTCAGTCTAACAACTCTCTCTATGTAACTGGATATATTTTCTCCTTAGAGACAAAGAGGTAATGTAAGTAGCAACTTCTAGTTAACAACAGCATCTTCTCAAATATTATTTCTTAAGATGACATTAGACTGGCTTTCATAAATTCTGCAAAAACAAACATCATAGGTATTTGTCTCCTAACACAAAGATCCCAATCCCAGGCCTATTGCTCTCATTTTACAAAGCTTATCTGCTTTGTACATATGGAAAACCTTCTAAAGGCTTAGGTTATTGTGATTTAGAATCCTAAATTATACTCAGTTGGAAGGGACATGTACCCCGTGATTTTAGTGTACAACAAAGATGAGTAGATTAACTCATATTTCACAGATGGCACTCACAAATTAAATGGACTCTACACCAGCAGTGAATAATACAAACTCCACAGTCGGATGGTTTTAGACTGAGTTCTGCTGCCCACTATTTTACCTCCACTAGATGTCAGGCTTTTGACAGAGCTGGAAGGCTTTAATCCCTATTTCTTAGTATGAAGAATGGTCAGGATCACAGCTACAATTCTCCAATTCCAAGCACCAGCAGTAACCCAAAATAGGAGATACTCTGAGTCACTATATGGGGTTTTCTTGTTCTTCATTCTTTTAGGCCTTGTTTTTTCCCTGCAGCAAATTTCTCAGCATTGACAAGGTACAGCAATGCTGACAAACGGGAGCATTACCAAGTAACGTGGGATTCCCTGTGGGTATTTCCCTTTGCTCCTCCGTTCATTGGCTTAACACATCTGTTCAGGAAGACTATATAACTGGTGAGTTCCTCAAAAATATTCAAGCACGTGCTTCTTTACTCTCTGAGAGTGACCAGGTGGTGGGGAGCTTTTCAGCTATTTTTGCTCCTTAGTAGGGATATTTATCTCTATTTCCTAGGAATGAGATACAATTTCAGAGAGTATTCCCATCTCTCCGATAGCATCTTTGTAAGACATCTGAAGGAGCCAGGCTGGACTCCAGGCTTAGCAGATTAATTATATTTCCCAAGAAACAGAAGGCAGACAGCATTTTCAGGACTGTATACAGGATTTTGGAAGACTTTGCTCAGAGATGCTAACCAGTGGCTGCCACAGTCCCCAAAAGGTGAGTTTCCCATGTGAAGCTCTGCAAATGTAGAGCAATCCCAGCAGGTTTAATGTGCATGTGGAGAGTGACTCCACACTGTGCAAAAGCAATGAGTTTGCTTGAACTCCCTGTCCTGTGCCACAGAGTGACTCCACAGAAGCACAAAAGCCTGGTGAACTCAGCATAGAGCACAGAGGTAATTTATGTGCACTAGCTTAATAGCAGCTTTTTGGGTGCCCAGTTGTCTAGGCTGCTGAAGTGCAGAAAAGCTGTTGCTGCAATGGAAACCAGGAGAAGCCAAGATTTTCACATGACAGATGAGATCTGATTGTATTTCTATGGGAAATCTACATTATATGGGACAACTGTCAAATCTAGCATTGCTTGAGGGACCATTTTCACACTGGATTCTAGGACTTAAAGTAACACTGGATAGTGGAAAAGGTCACAAGAGGAGACTAGTAACTGCATGCTCTCACCTTCACAATCTTCCTCAAGAATCCTTTTTTACCACAAAACCTTAAACAAGATTCTTAGAACTTATTTCACATATGTTGTCTCTGTGAAGCCTTTCTACAAGCTCATTGCTTACTGCCACATTCCCCACATCCACCATTTTTCCTTCAGTCTCATGACTAGTGTCAAGGGCAGCCTGCCTTGTGGAGAGAGATGTCCTTCCCTGCTTTGTGTAGGGCCTTGAGCATCCCTGTCCTTTCCTACAGAAATTAAACTGTGGTAATCAGGTTTTTTTCCCTGTAGCAGTGTTAAACTATATATTACTGTCAATCGTAGAATCATGGAGTGGTTTGGGTTGGAAGGGACCTTAAAGAGCATCTCATTCCACCCTCCTGCCTTGGGCACAAGCACCTTCCTCTAGAACAGGTTGCTCCAAGCCCTGTCCAGCCTAACCTTGAACACTTCTAGGGATGGGGCATTCATTCAAGAAGAGGAAAAATCAGTGACTTTTATAAGGTTTAGTTTTATCCAAATTTGTGTTAACCCTGTAACAGGGAGATTTTCTATCCATGAGAATAAATCTCTAAACAGAAGGAGGCCTCTCCTTGGCACCTCATAGCATGGAAAAAACTGCAGGATGATGCAAATTAACATACACAAAACCTCCTTGAATTCAGCACCATCCTTCTTACAATTCAGCTGCATTTCCTTCTGTACCAGACAAAACCCTGACTTTAAATTCTATGTATTATAAATCAACTGGTACATGAATGAGGTGAAATTCATGTACCATGAAATTCCCCAGGCTACCAGGGAACTAGACTTTGGGTACCAGATATCCTAAGTAGCATCTCTTTGATCCAGCTGAACGGGGCAAGGATCGTGTCTTTCCATATGCTTATGCAGTTTGCTAACATGATAAGAATAATGCTGATCCTGACAAAAACATGCCATGCAAATGTGGCTTAAAACCTTTGTGAAGGGCAGATGACAGTCATGAAATTCCTCATTGCCTCTAGAAATTGGACTGCATCTAACAAATGAGGCAAGAGTCCCTGCAGTGACTCAGAGCCTGACAACTGTGCAGCCAACAGCATTTCATCTGTGTCTGCTTCTTGGAAAACATCATTTCCAGGACAAAATGCAAGGGCTTTGAACATCTCCTCTGAGGCCTTGCGGGCTTTTTTTCCAGATGGAGCGATTTCTTTCTTATGAAGAATTAAATGTATTTATGATATTACATAACAAACGAGTGACACATAAATCTCAACATCAAATGTAACTGCTCTTTTATAGCCTTCAGACACATGTAACATCTCACCTGAAGCCAAATAAACTCTGTAGCTGGCTTCAGATTGCAATAGTTATTCCTGGGTTTGAGACAGTCTGCAGTACCCATTTCATATAGATTCTGTTTCACCTTTGGTGTTTGAAAAGATGGTGCTACCTCCTCTCAGATCTGCTCTTCCTGATCTTAATATAGGTGTTCAGAATTCCCTGGGAAGGCACTGTAATTTGCCCAGTGTAAGCAGGAAACTGAGGGCATGACGGCAGGGTGTGCTCCACAGATTTAGCAACAGAGGCTAATCAAAAGCATTTCTCCAAGCACATAAATCAATTTCACTAGATCCTATTAAATAATAGAACAAAAATAAAAGCTTTTGGTCTACAGCTTCAAAGCTGTGTGGCCTAAGTCATACTTAACATAATGCAGGCCCAAAACAAGACTCAGAAAACGAGTATTTATGCCGGAAATATATAAAATACTTATGCAGCAGGATTTGCTTCTTCACTGTAAAGTAAGTTTTTCCAGAGCCCAAATTGTATCTTTTGATGGAAGTTGCCCCCAATAAAAAAGGGGCATAGTCAGTATATGTATTGTGATTAGAAAAAGTGGCCCTCTCACAACATTTGAGATAGAAGGGATTCCATGTCTTTGACCTGCTTTGCCTCCTGCAGAGCCAGCATTTGCAGGAGTGGGGCAATTGTCTTCCAGAGTCTCAGCTGAGACAGATCCTTCTGTTTCCAGCTTCAAACACTGTTGCTTCAAGAGTATGGTCTACATCTTAATTTGATGGAGAATTCTTAAAAATAAGTTCTGCATAATTTTATTTTCAGATGTAGTTGGCTTTGGGTGGATTGTTTCCCTTTTTGTAGTTCCCTAAAGCTGTGCTAAGAAAAATAAAAGTTATTTAGACTGTAAGCTCTCTGGGGGAAAAGCTGCATCTTTAAGGGATCTACCTGTTGTTCACAAAATTAGGCAGATCAAATGAGCTTAAAATATAACATCTGTGAGTAATCTGGAAAAAAAATATTAAGTTTTATAATCTATATAAGAATTGGCTGGATGGTTGAACTCTATGAGTGTCTTGCCCTGTGAGGGTGGTGAGGCCGTGGCAGAGGTTGCCCAGAGAAGCTATGGCTGCCCTTGGATCCCTGGAAGTGTCCAAGGCCAGGTTGGATGGGGCTCAGAGCAAGCTGGTTTAGTGGAAGGTGTGTCTGACCATGGCAGGGGTTGGGACTGATGGGCTTTAAGGTCCCTTCCAACCCAGACCAGTCTGTGATTTGATGATGATTGTCTTATAAAGCTTTCTATAGTGTTTGGCCACAATTAGTCTTTTTATCAATTGGAAGCTAANGGGGGGGTGGAAAGGGGAGGGGGAGAGAAAGACAAAGGAACCGGCAACGAAAAAGCCGGGGAAACGCAACAGATCTCTCAAGCGGAGCGGCCATTTTGCCGCCGGCCCTGCACAACCCCTCCCCGCCAGCGGGGCAGCACTGCCGCCATTTCCGCGCGGCGGGGGCGGAGCACGGCCGGGGCGGGCGATGGCGGCGGTGGGAGCAGAAGCGCTGCCCGCGGCCCGCCTGGAGAGCGTGCGGGCGCTGTCGGCTCTGTTCCGGGAGGCGCAGCCGAGGTAATGGGGAGGAGGGAGCGGCGGTGCTGGCGGGTGGTGGGGAGGGCGCGCCCTGG
>VZTH01016572.1:0-33928 GCA_013397815.1 Aleadryas rufinucha | reverse complement strand
GCTGCCCTTGGATCCCTGGAAGTGTCCAAGGCCAGGTTGGATGGGGCTCAGAGCAAGCTGGTTTAGTGGAAGGTGTGTCTGACCATGGCAGGGGTTGGGACTGATGGGCTTTAAGGTCCCTTCCAACCCAGACCAGTCTGTGATTTGATGATGATTGTCTTATAAAGCTTTCTATAGTGTTTGGCCACAATTAGTCTTTTTATCAATTGGAAGCTAATTTCCCACCCACACGCATAGAGTTTAACTTTTCATACATGTTTAGAAAATGCTGAACGATATTTTCAGAAAATAAGTATTATATAAAAAGAAATGCAGCATTTAATTAAAAAATATTTTAAAACTTGAAAGAAAGTAGTNGTGCTGGCGGATGTTGGGCAGGGCTCGCCTCGGCTCCCGGCGCGGTCCTGCCCCTCGTGGAGTCGGCTGCGGGCTGGGAAAGGGGCTCTCGGTACCCCCAGAGGGGCGTAAATGAAGTCTCTGCTGGGGAGCTTCTGCACCCCCAGCCTTCTCCTGGGGCTGTGCGTGTGTGGGGGGGGGGGGGGGGGTGATGATCTGTCTGTTCTCCTGTCCTGCCCCAGGGGGTCCATGAGGAGCTGCAGCGTGCTCAGTTCCTGTGCTTGTAGCACGGAGGAAATGTGTTTGTCTCTTAGTCGTGGGTGGCATAAAATAGTCTAGAGATACAGAATGGCTTGTATTGCAGGGGCATTAAAGCTCATCCCATCCCACCCTTGCTATGGGCAAGAATACCTTTCACTAGACAGGCTGCTCTAGGCCCCATCCAGCCTGGCCTTGGACACTTCCAGGGATGGGGCAGCCGCAGCTTCTCTGGGCAAGCTGTGCCAGGACCTCACTACCCTCACAGGGAAAAATTTCTTCCTAACATCCAATCGAAACCTACTCTATCAGGTTGAAGCCGTTCCTCCTTGTTCTGTCACTTCAGGCCCGTGTAAGTAATCTCCATCTTCCTTGTAGGCTTCCTTCAGGTACTGGAAGGCAACAGTTAGGTCAGCCCAATTCTCCAGGCTGAGCAATCCCAAGTCTCTCAGCCTTTACCGGTAGCAGAGCTGCTCCATCTGTATGATCAACTTGGTGCCTCCTGAATTCTCTCCAACAGCTCCATGTCCTTCCTGTACTGGGACCCCAGTGCTGGAGGCAGCTCCGCAGGGAGGGTTTCACCTGAGCAGAGCAGAGGGGCAGAACCCCCCCCTTCCCCTGCTGCCCACACTGGGGGCTCAGCCCAGCACAGGGAGGTTCTGGGTCCCAGCACACACAGCCAGGGCATGTCCAGCTCTCACCACCAGCTCCCCCAAGTCCCTCTCCCAGGGCTGTTCCATGTGCTCATCCCCAGCCTGGATTGATCCCCGGGGGTTGTCCAGACCCAGGTGCAGCACCAGCACTTGGTCTTGTTGAACCTCATGCGATTCCCATGGGCCACTTCTGGGGCTTGTGGTGCCTTTCTGGGCTGGCATATTAGGTGGGATGTAGCTGCTCAGGGACAAAAAGCCATGGAAGCCCTGCAGGGTGTCCAGAAGTGGGTAAGATGTGCCTATGCAAGGCCCTGCTGGGCGGCAGTCTCATTCCCATGTGAGGCCAAAGCTTTGCAATGAGGGTGGTGGCTGTGGGCCTTGGGGACAGAGGGCATGCACTATGTGGCAGGATGGGCTGCACTGGCTTCACTGGGAGGAAGGGTTGGATGCCCCTCAGTAGGTTTAAGATAAGTAAAGACAGAATGGGGCTACTGGAGAAACGGGGCTGGTATGGCACATTGCAGTGCCTGTAAGATCAGGGAGACCTCTGCAGTACCACACAGCACTGTTGGCTTTGGGGTTGGGGTTGCAGAGGTTGAGCTGGGAGACTGGGGTTAGAGGAATGGGTTTTGCTCTTCCTGGAAGGAGGGAGAAGGCACAACTCGGTGGGAAGCTTGTGCTCACTCCTAACAGTAGTTGTTTGAAGGTCTTGACACCTGACAATGAAGAAATCAGACTTTAGCTTGGTGTAAAATTCTGCTGGTGTTTTGTTTTGATTGTTTAAATTCTCAGTGCGGTTTTGTTTTTCAAATCCACATTTAGAAGTTGGGAGGCGACGGGGGAAGCTGTACTTTAAAATATTTTTTTGTGATCTCTGTGGGTACAGGAGACCCAGGAGACCTTCTTCTGGTGTTCATCTCAGTTTCTCTGGAAAGAAGGGAGCACCTGTACAAATTCTGGCAGGCTGATGCTTTCTCTGCCTTGCTCCCTGAAACCTCTGTCACTGTGTTTAAAAGATGAGTAGATATTCCTCAATGCACAGGTTTGGAAGCAAACCAGTGAGAGAGTCCAAGTCAGAAATACAATTTAATAGGGAAAATAAAATAAATGCAATAGTACAAAAAGATCCACTGATAGAGTCAGAATACAACCTGACACCCTATTAGTCAGGGTGGCAGTAGCAGTCCAATAAAACAGTGGCTGCAGTCCTCCTGAAGTGATGGATGTGGTTCTATTGAAGTGGTGATCCTGTAGAAGGGTCTGGTCTTCCTCTGAAGGTCCAGTGGTGGCTATGTAGCTCTTGTCCTCTGGGAATCCAGTGGGAAGGGCTGTCTGTGGTGTTTCAAACCTCCGATTATATACAGATGGGAACGCTCAGTTCCTCCTCCTGAGTGGAGCATCTCACAATGGGATGGTGAGTCATGAGGCAAGGCATTGATGGGCCCATTAACAGGAGATAGTCCAGAGCGAGTTATCTATGAGTCATGCGGCAGGGTCCTTGATTGCCCATTAAACAGAGCTAGCTCCCGGAGGGAGTTATCAAGGATGAGTCATGGTAGGAGGTAAAGAACACTGCCCCATCTGCTTTAACAGCTTATGAAGGTGGTGATAGAATACATACTTTTAGGCACATCTTACATTGTAACCTGGGACACCCAAAACAGCCAAGTTTTGTGGGTACAGGTGGGCTGAAAGAGAGACACTCTAGTTGCCCTTCCAGAAGGACAAAGCTGTAGCATTACCTTACATCCCATAGGATGTGACAGAATGGGTCTAGGAGCAGCTCTGGCAAAAAAATTGCCAGCTCTAGCAAATCCTGTTGTTGGTGTTGTTGAATCACGAAAACACAACCCAGTGGATGTTTTCTGTTTGAAGTTGTGATATTTAGTGACAATTCTTTTGTTATTACAGGACTGTTCAGTGTTTGTGGAAACAAAATACATTAAAAATGTGAGTTCTGGTGTTCTGTAACTCAGAGGAAATAAAGTGAGGTAACAATTCCCCTACTATGAGAACATGATGTGGAATTTGGGAGACTTGCATTCGGCTGTGTGATTTAACTTGAGGCTTCCAGTGCTTTTAGTTGATTACTTTATGCTTCCTTTACTAAGCTACAAAAAGAAGAAAATGGCTTTATTCTGTTCCTGGGAATGTTGTGAGGGTTTAGGGACTCTGCTTACAAGAATGGAGTTGTGCAGCTACTTAAAACTTAGAGTAGAAATACAGGATTATAAATTTGTGGATTGTTTGCATAGTTCCTGACTAATTTAATGATTTTTTTGAGGCCTGGTCTTTTGAACAGGGTTTCATTACTTCTTTTAACTCTGTGTTCGCTAGAGTGGTATCTTTTAGAGTTTCTGTTTTTAACAATCAAACAGGTCTTAAAAGGTGTGACAGTAATCTTCCTTTTGGCATGGGTACAGGAATTCTGACTCTTTGTTTTGACTTAACAAAAAATTGTGCATGTCTTTCTTGTCGGAGAGCTCGGCTGCTGTACCCTTTGCCTCTGATTCCTTTTGTATTCTTGCAGAACTTGACGTGGAAATGAAGGACAGGTAGCAATAGCAAATTGTGGAGCTGCTGTGTTAGGCAACCAGACTCAGGAAACAGAAGTTTGTGGAATATCCACAAAGCAGCTCTGGATGGATTTCAAGGCCTGTTTCCAATGCAAGGTATTCTTTTAATCTAAAATCCACTTAGCAGGCTCTTTGGTAGTTTTATAAATTAAAAATTAGGGGAAAGATTATGAAAGGAAAATATTTTCCATTTCAAAAATACATTTTAAATTTTTGTAGCTGCTACTTTTGTCTGTATGTGAATCTTTTTTCTACTGCTGGAAAAAAATTATTTTTTAAAAACTGTTTGTAAACATTGCTGTGGAAGTTATCTGAAGTCAGTCTTGGCTGGTTTCTTAACATCAGCGAAATATTTTCTGCCGTTCTTGCTAATTTGAGGATTTTGTATTCTGAAGGACAGTTTTCATTAAAATTCCTTTGTAGTGCACACTCAAATTGCACTGCTATTGGAATGCTTAGGTACAAGAGTCACATATAAATTTTCTTGGAACAGAATCCTGCTTTATCAAACAACATTTAAGTCAGCCCTTGTTAATTTGGAATATCTTTTGCTTGCTCACTTAGGCTTTGAGATTCTATTTCTGCCTGGAATGATCTGGCTTGAGCAGTCTGGATTTTCTTTCATAGTGTTCAAGAGACAGATTTGGAGTTCGGTCTTTCCTCAATGATGTGAAAAAAATCCACTTCTACTTCCACATTTACAGTGAGGACAGACACTTCCTTGTGTAACCCGCACTTGCTCCATTAGGACGCACAAGGTTTTCATCTTTGTATTTTACCGGAAATGTCTGCACTTCTAGTTTTTTTTAACTTTCAATCTAATTTTAAAAGAAAAATTGTCACAACAGCTCAGCATGCTTCCGATCCAGTGTCTGACTAAAAGTTCTTTTCTGCTGCATAGGTCTGCCAGGAGAGTGGAGCTTTTCCAGCACAAGAATAACTGTAAGGTGTCCTTTTACCCTTGGAGTTGCAAAAATGTGCACAAAAGTTCTGGCTTCTTTCATTTCTCTTTTATCAATTTGAATAAGTGAATGTCGTACAGTAGTATGTCTTGCACTGACCACTGGGTTCTGTATTTTGCAGTTGGGTTAGGAAATGACTGGTTTCATCGGATAATCCGACAAAAAGCAGAGGCTGATACGAAGGGAACTACAGTGGGCTGAGTGGTCCTGTTTTAGAGTAACATCAGTGTTTAAGAACGCAGAACAGCTAATGGTTCTGGTAAATATAGAAAGCACTTCCTGGCTGGGGGTACCATACCAGACCATAGCTCTTCTGACATTTAAAAAAACTTATCTCTGGTACATTTCCCATGGGGACTGTGGTACATCAGCCACTGAGTCTTTTGGCATGTCATGAAGTGGCAGGAGCTGCACTGCTTCTTGTAAGGTGAAGGTTCAAGTTCCATGAATATATTTTCTTCAGTCTTGAAAACAAAACCAAATTCCAAACTTTCTTTCTGGTTATGTAAGCTCCACTGTTTTCTTCATTTTATGACTGAGGGCCAGCTCTGCTTTTGGTCTTTGTTTTTTGTGCCACTTTGGTATTTTCCCTTCAGTATTGCACCACTGTAAAATGTAGCTTCTTCCCCATAATTCTCAGTGATGGTGGTTTTTTTAAAGTTTCAGTGTAGATGGAGAATGTGTAAATATATTGGTCTTGATCAACTGTGAGGTTGCAGAATAAAATACATACTTCCTGGAGATCTGAAAGCTGATGTTGTAGTAATTTAGTAGTATTAGTGTGCATTGTTGTATTTCTTACAACAATGCACACTAATACTTTCTTTCTCTCCCTTCTTTGTAAGTCTCCTCCACACCCTAATAGATGTCGATATTGGAGGCACTGTACTATCAGTAAGATGTAGCCTAGCATAAAAGTGTCACTGTTGGAGCAACAAATCTGATAAGGGACTTAGAAAATTTAAACTGTGAGTAAAGACTACGAGAGTTTTGTTTAGTCTAGGGAAGGAAACATGGCAGGAGCAGAGGTGGGAAATAATGTCTCCAGACATGTCTAAGGGTGTGCTTTGGGACAAGGTAGATTGTCAGTGTTTGGTTAATGTTGGACTTGGTGATCTTAAGGGTCTTTTCCAACCTCAGTGATTTTATGGTTTGATTTATGGACATGGTCACCTACGAAAGAGAAGGTATAATTTCTAATTGTGCAAATGTGTAGGCATTTGAGTGAGCAGCAGAATGCAGGTAATACTATATCACCTAGTAGTGTTTGATCAAGAGGTTTTTTAATTCTCCTTTAGGAAGATTTTTCTGTGTGAACATTTTATTTAATGCTACTTTACATTTCCTCTCATCTCACTTTCTTCTATTTGATCTTGAGTACATGACAAGTCTGTTTAAGGTTCAAGGAGGCTGCATCTGGATTTCCTTTTCCTGACCCTGGTCAGAAGTATTGGATGAGCAGATTTATTGAACTTCCTGTAGCAATGCCATAAACAGTCTCTCTTGTGGCTTCTCTCCACCAGCATGTGGTATCAGAACTGAGTTAGCAGCATTTGTCATGTGTTGCCTTCATCTTTTTTGTGGACATAAAATCAGGGCAGATCATAGACCCATAGCTGTAGTTTGGAAATGTTGTTTATCTCTGTGTGACAGATCATCTGTCGATGTGTGTGTCTGTCCTGGGGAGGCTGGTGAACCTTCATGGAGCAGCAGCATCAGCTGTCATCCAGTCATAGGGATTTCTGCACGTGCTTATGTTTTGGTAGTGCTGTTTTCCTTGGCCTGGGTGCTCCAGGAAGTGGCCTGATACCTTCTGTGTTGGGTAGTTGTCTGCTGAGGTGGGACAGAATTGGCTTTTTCCTCTGACTTTGATTCACACACTTCAGAATGGTACTCGTGCAGCCACCAGCTTTCTCCATGACCTTTGTCCCTCTGAGGAAATCTGCAGCAGGCTGGAGCTTCTCATACCTTATTCTTCTGAAACATCTAATGCTGGACATCTAAACTGTGTTCATTAACTAAAGCAATTCCTCTTAAACCAGCATGCAGTGTCATGTATAAACCTGCCAGCTATATGCATTAGGGAGAATTGTTTTTTTCCTTTTCATTAAAATTCCAGAGAGCTGTTGAAAAGTCACGAGGAATATTAAGGCAACATAGCTCTCCTACAGCCCCTTTTCTGAAAAGGCTGGGAGGACTGTGTAATGTATTTTGTTCCTCCTACTTGGAAGACTGTAAGTAGTTAAATACTCTGAGTAGTTAAAGATAGCTGCAGAAACATTTTTGGGTTTACAGTAAGAATTGTCAATGTCTTAGGCTTTTTGATAGCAGTGCATTTTTATTTTTTCTTCACCACAAATTTATGTGTTTCAGAGAAACAGCAAAAGAAAGTGTATTTCGGGATGTCCTGGAAATCCTGACAAGCACCTCAAGTGCCATTGAGCAGACCTGTAAGAACTCCTTTGGACTGGCAGATCTAGACACCTGCCTGCTGCTCATAGCAGAGTGCTTCAGATGTCTGAGGAATGCCTGTGTTGAGTGTGCCAAGAATCAACATGTCATGAGGTACAGTTATGATCCCTTTTAGCCCATACCAAAATACCACCTTCTGATGTTTGTGTGGTTTTATAAAGGAGATTCTTATTTTACACTGCTGTGTTAGTAGATTTATTAACTGGCATTTCCTGTTTGATTCAATCACTTGAATTCAAATATGCAAGAAACAAAAATAGCTGACCTATTTGTAGGTCAGTTTGGGGCTCTGCTCAGTAATGGAACAAAGTGTTTGGGTCCATAATAGGAGTTGATTACGTGAATGAAATAAGCCTGTTGGAAGCCTGACTGTATAACTATCCTTTTTTTCTCTTTAATTTTTTTAAAACATGATGAGTAAGTAAATGGTCTTAGTAATCAGTTACAGGATTAGTATGTCTTTTAAGGTTTATTTAGATCTGTCTGGCTTTCCTGGCAAAACACAGCACGTAGAACTGTGCATATTAATCCTGATACATACATACAGGCAAGCTGAGCTTAAAGGATATTAAATCAATCTGGCTCCTTAAGTTATTTAGCCTCTCTATTCTTTGCCTGTGTCTGTTGCAACTTTGAAGGGATGCTTGTGATACAACCAGCTGTAGTTAGTGAAAACCTGAAAGTCTGGTTGATGTTTTTGAAAAACCCAACAAAATAGCAACAAACGCTCTCCTTGCCCAGATGCCCCATGAGAACCACAAACCAGCCAACCAACAAAAAAAAACCCCTGAAGACTTGTCAGGAGTTTGTTATATCAAAGAATTATTTGGCACTACAGTCTTAAAAGTTGGCTTCTTGGGAGTCCTCAAATTTGATTTATTGAACTAAATGTAATTTTGACATGGGACCAAGTCTTAGTTTCTGTGTTGGGGCAGAATTCTGTTAATGCTGCAGAAATTGCAATGCAAATCATTCTGAGAGTCTACCTATGATTCCTCCTCACTGGAGAAAGGATAAATGATTACTTGGCCTTTTCTCCTTCTCTCTGAGAGCTGTGTATGTTTCCCTTTTGAGCTGGCCCTGTTGTTTTTTGGTGGCTGTCACTAATTGCTTTGTTGGCATTGAAACTACTCCAAGTTTACTATTAAGTAAGATACATGACTCTTGTTCTGGATGCTTGACCTCCAGACAAAGCAAAGTTTTTACACAAATACAGCTGTTTAAATTACAGGAATAACTTGCTAATGTTTAATGTTCGATAGGAAGAATAGCAAAAAGGGAGGAAAGGATACTTAGCTCTGAAGGTTCTGTGCCCAAAATTGGTAAAATGCAGGATGATGCAATAAACCCATTTCATTTGCTTCTGATGATAGTAATGTGGCTACTGATAGGCAGGCAGTAACATAGGAGAAACTGATTTTTGTTTCAGAGGTCCTGAAGATGCTAAAGATTTCCTGCTAACTTCAAAAAGCCTTTTAAATTTTTTTGAGTGTATTTCATATCAAGTGAATTGTGTTTTTTCCCCAATTTAATAATAGGAACTTGGGTCTCATCTCTGCATCTGTCCATTTGATAAAGTTGCTTCATGGAATACAAATCAAAGAAGAATTGTTACTGACTGGTAAGGCTGGGGATTTTGTTAAATGTATAGCCTGCACTATATTTTTTTACACGGGTGGTATGATGTCACTTTACTGATGCATTTTTTTAATAAATAAACTGAATTGTTTTTTGAATTGCAGTTAAGAATTGGCCCTCTCTTAGACTGCTTGAAGAAAGTCTCAGCCTCAAGTCTAGTTCAGCTGTATTTTCACTGAGCTGTTCATTGTAGATTGCTAAAGATACGTGGAAGCTCTTTAATATGAAGCAGGATATTTGGTTTTATAAAAGGAAAAGTTCGTGTAGTACCTCCATTCAAAACACATTCTGCTGTTTTACTGTCTTTTTATTTGATCTGCAAACATAATAAAATTAACCTCTTTTTTATTTTGATGATACTTAAAATAATTTATCTGATTCCAGGAAGCAAATTTTGGCTGTGACTTTTTAAAAATTATTTTTAATTTTCATTTGTGTACCATGGTTGCTGGCCAGTCAGGATGGTATCTGCCAAGAATTAAGTACTGATTTGAGTAGTGTTCACATTTCATTAATGGATGAGTTTTTCTTTTGATGCAATGAAGAGAAAATGTGTCTGTTACCCTTGCTCCCTAGTGGTAGTTATTGCTACTCATTTCACTGGATATTGAGGCATTTTCAGTAATTCTCCTCACAATCTGTATTTCCTGGTGCGTGTATGTGGAGTTTGACACATTGGGCTTCCAGTTGTGACTGACTGTGGCTGCAGACAGTAAAGAGTATTTGTTTTCTTGTGCTTCTTTTATTTCTTTTCACTCCTGTTCCTCCAGTGAGGTTTTTTACTGGGTTGCTGCTGCTGCTTTTCTGTCATTTTGTGAAAACAGGTGGAACAGCTGTCATACAGTAACTTAACCTCAGACACCTGTATGAAGCTGTGAGGAAGCAATGAAGTCCAGGAGACTGGGTTTCCTTTTGCTGCTATGTTTGGCTCAAAATGAAGCCCTGCAGGCATGTGAGGATACTGTGTTTAAGCCAGGTTCACTCCTGGATCTGTTGCTGAAATCCTGCTGCCGGGGAAGGGTCGGTGATGCCAGCACAAGCCTTGAGTGTGGGAGGAGCCAAACTATAAGCTTTGTGGGTGGTAGAAAGAGGGCTTGCTCAGTGGCTGTAAAGAGCGGGAACTGATGGCACACAGGAGTGACTTTCAAGCCATGTTACACAAAGGACTGGGAAAGGTCATGGAGGGCAAGAGTGTCCTGCCCCACAGTTGTGAACTGCTTTGCAAACCAGCAAGATAAAAGGAGAAGTGATGGGAGCCAAAATGTTGCTTCTGTCCAGCCTGTCACTATCCCTGCTGGGGCCTTGGACAGCAGTGGGCTCAAAAAGCTGTACTGGAAAAGTGGGCTTGCCACCTTCAGCCCACTCAAAGCATCAGGAATTGTGGTGTAAGAGTGCCACCTGCCAGATGCACTGCCCCACACCTGCAAGAGAGTGAGCAGGATGCAGGATGTGCCTGATGTTGGATACAGGCACAGCCTGAGGTCTCCGCTTTGGCTTCATGGCTGCTGGCCCATCCTTGCTGGGCTGTCATATGTGTGTGCTGTTCTCTGCTCATGGGTTTGAAGAAGGAGAGGGAATGCTATTGAGCAAAAAGCAAAGGGGTAAAACCCAGTAATTTGGTTAATCTGCTTCAGGCACTTTTTCCTAGCCAGAGGATGGTGTAAAATCTCTGTTTATCAACACTGAATGTAAAGGTGGCATTGACAAGACAGTTTTCAGGATTTCAGTAAAAGTTGTTTTGTGACTGTTATTCTACATAGCCATTCAGTAAATACATTGAGTTACAACTAAGGTTTGCTGTATTGGCCCAGGATAGGTGGCTCATTTGATGCTTTAAGTAGCATTGATCTCCCTGGGGAACCTCTGCAATGAGCATGGCTTATATATTCCACACGTGTTAGTACAACAACAAAAAAATTGTAGACAAACAAGTGTTGGTAGTTCCTTGCTGAGTGATCTGATGAACTTTGTTCTAAGTGGAAATTCATGTAGTGCCTAGAGCACCAGTTCCTTCTGCAAGGTTTACCTCAGAAGTTAACAGTTAAATTTGACTGTGGATTATTAGTTGTACCGAAGCAAATTGCTAAATTGGACTTGGATAGCACTGTTGAAACAAAAAAGACCCATGAAATTAGTAAATGGTACTGTGTTTATTAACTGTAATTCTGTTTCATGATTCTCTTCATGTTTCATATTGGAAATCAGGTCACAGAGCTCGAGTAGCGTGTGTATTTTGTTCTTGCAGATAATTAGGTGTTAAGTGGAGTATTTCAAGTTGTTCATTTGGGTATGTATAGTTTCCTCCCTCAAATGGCTGCTTGGACTGGATGATCCCTCTTGATGCCTGTGTATATTCTTAAGGTTTTTAAAATACCTTCATGTTGCTTCCATAGCAACAAAGCACAAGGAGGAGGAGGTAATGCTGTACTGCAGAGTGAACAGCACTAAATGTTTTAGATCATGTTCCTGTGAAAAATTCCCAAAGCAAATCACTGTAGGCTAAATAAACGTGAAGTTCCAACATTATCATATTTACAAAGATTGAAAATTCTTTCTGCAAACTGAAAAATTCATTTAACCTGATCTGTGGCATGTTTGCACTCTTACCCATTGGTAGCTGTTAAGGCTAGTAAGTGAGTGGTGTGGTAATTTTTGTAAGAAAGTTCAGTGTAGTACAACTTCAAGTGGATAAAACCAGAAATGAAATAAAAGTGTATGTTCTTTGGCCACTGCTGTGACCAGTGTGATGGTTAAGGGAGAGGGCATGATCAAAGCAACAAAAAAGGAACTGTTGTGCAAAGTGGTATGACTAAAAACTGTTGCTAATATTTTTTCAAATAAATCTAGACTCCTTTGCGTCCTCTCTGCTAGGAGTGATACTTTAAAAATAGTTGCCCAGGGGTTATATACATGGTTAATTTGGCTCCTTGATTCAGTATATTTGCTGAAACAACCTCCACTGCATGTTTTCACCATATATCTTACTTTTTCCTTTTTTTTAATGCTTTAAAAATGAGATAAATTCCTATATGCTTGTAATACTTGTCCCAGCCAGCTGTTCCAAGAGCTGTTGTTTTGAGTACATGATATGCCACTGTAGTGGGTTAGTTTGCATTTCTTATCCTCTGTGAGATAGGAGATTTGGAGGAATGCAAAGCAGGCTCAAAACTTTTAAAGAATATGAAAAAAGTTTATTAACAGAACTAAAAGAAGAAAAGAAATAATAAGGAATTAAAGCAAACCTCCCTTTTCTCCAGCACTCCCCTCCCTCTTTACATTCCCAACCAGCACAAAGGGTAACAAAACAGGTTACAGTTCTTAAAAGTCTCCCTACTATTTAAGGAAACAGAGGTCTCTTTCGCTTCTCGTGGTTCCCAAAACTGCACCAGCCAACAGTCCGCCTGGAATATCTGCCGCCAGGAAAAGCATCTCTCCCATGGAAAGAAATTACCATGGGCCACACATGGGGTCTCCAGTTTAAGAATGGACAAATTCCAGGCTGAAAACAACAACTCTCTTCTTCACAGAAATTTTTAAAAGTCTCTCACAACCTCTCCCAGGTCCTGGGTAACCTGCGGTGGTCACCTTTGTTTTCTTACACAGGCTGCACTCAGAATTTTTCATCCCCTCATGTCTTTAAATGGATTAAAGAGAAAAAACAGTTTGGGATATTACAGTTCCTACCATGGTCTGCAGAAAGCCATTTTAAGCTTTCGTACTGCAAGTGTGACTCCGCCCTCTTTTTTCCCCACCGCCATCTCAGCTTCACTCACTTTCTCTTTCTGACCTTGAAGATGCCATGATGAAGAGTGGTCTTCGTTGTTTAGGCTTTACGGTGGAGAAAGCCTCGCTCCTTTTTATGCTGCTAGCTGCTCGATGTTGTGTTTTTGGTCCATTGTCTCCTGCCAGGCCCCCGCGGACCACGTGGAGGGGTTGGGGGGGGGAGAAGGGAGTCCTCAGAAGCCGGGCCAGGTGGTCTCGGCTATTGCAGCAATTATGGTTGTTCTTCAGCTGCCCGGGGCTCTGAGGGGCTCTCCCGCAGGCACCCAGGGCCTGTGCCCCGATGCCAGGGAAGGGGAGGCCCGAGGCTGCTCCAAGAAAACGGAGCCTCAGGGCCCATCTTCCACCCCCTCTCGACGGGAGGCTCCAAAACTGAAAAAGAGGGAGCTTCCTGTGTCTCCACAGGCTTAAATATGGAAATTTCGAAAAGCGCTACTGGTTAAAAGATCTGTCCATCAACTCAGGTTCAACCTACCACAGCCACTAAGGCAATGGGCCAGATTTCTTGAAGGAGAGTTAGAATGTCTGTCCTGAAATAGCTCTTTGAAACCTCAGGTAGGTTGAAAAATAGTTAATTCATACATACAGCATTCAGAGATTGTCCAATCCCACCTACAAGCCAGCTGTCCCTGTAATAAGTCTCCTTTCTTTTTAATACTTGCATTAAGAAAATACCAACATTTCTAGTCCTTTCTCTTATGCTATTGCTGCAGTTAGCTGTTTGTCCCCACTCTTCCTTCTTGCTTACTTTCCATGTTACTTTGAGTTGAATTCCGTAGCCTGGTTTCATTTCCCGTAATTGCTTACATAGTACATCTGTGGTAATCTAATACGTCTTTCAGACTAATCCTCCTTACAACTAAACTGTCTTGAGCAAAATGTATTTTGTACTGCTTGGAGAACGGAAGCTGCTCTGAGGAGTTGCATGAAGGAACCAACAGCTGGATGACTGCTGTTGGGGGTTCATAAGGTCACAGAGTCACTGAGGTTGGAAAAGACCTCCAAGACCATCAAGTCCAACCTGTGACTGTTCCCCACCTTGTCACCCAGACCAGAGCACTGAGTGCCATGTCCAGTAACTCCTTGGACGCCTCCAGGGCTAGGGACTTCACCACCTCCTTGCGCCATCCCTGCCGTTGCCTGACCACATTTTCCGTGAAGAAGTTCCTCCTAATGTCCAACCTGATCCTCCCCTGGCACATCTTGAGGCCATTTCCTCTTGTCCTGTCCCTTGTTCCCTGGGAGCAGAGCCTGACCCCCCCCCAGCTGCACCCTCCTGTTGGAGTAGTGGAGAACCAACAGGTCCTCCCTGAGCCTCCTTTTCTCCAGGCTGAGCCCCCCAGCTGCCTCAGCTGTTCCTGGTGCTCCAGACCCTTCCCCAGCTCCGTTCCCTTCTCTGGATATGCCCTCAGTGTCTTCCCTGAAGTGACAGGCCCAGAACTGCCCCGAGGACTCAAGGTGCCTCAGCAGTGCCAGCACAGGGGACAGTCACTGTGCTGGTCCTGCTGCCACACCATGACTGGGACAGGCCAGGTGCTGGTGGCCTCCTTGCCCTCATCTGTGACAGATAATTCACACCTACTTGTAAATGTGCTCCCTGTTCTTACTGTTCCAGCAGTCCTCCCTCTTCCTTTCTGCAAGGGATAGAACTTCTCAGTCAAGGAGAGAAAAATTCGTGTGTTATGCTTCTTGGACAGTATCTGAAGACTGGACTTTGCCCCAGTGTTCTTAAAGCTATACATGCTGAAAGTCTAGGAAGCAGTTGATTGTGAAAGGAGGTAGTTAATGCTTTAGATTACAGAGCTTGGATGTTCCTGGTGGGGAGACAGACAAGATGATAAATGCTGCCACCTCTACCCAGTTCAGAATTAATCTGAATGGGGATTGAAGATGCAGAAACAGTACCTGCTCATGCAGAAACGCTACATGCAAGAAGGTCTTTTATGTTTCTTCATTAACTGATTTGAGACCACAGTCTTCCAACAAATAACTAATAAGATACTCAATTTTTTAAGTCTGAAGGAGAAATGGAATTCGCTGCAGGATATGGATTTAATTGAATTTCCAAAGTACCCTCTCCACATCCCTTTTGTTTTAGTCATTTTTTAAATGAGGTAAGTCTCATCATAGCAACCTTTTTTTTCTGCTGTGGGTACAAAGACCAAGAACACTTGCCAGAGGAGCAGCTGATGAAGCTGCCAGAAGAACTTTAACTGAACTTAAAGCAGACCCAGATCTCTTTAAGAGCTCAGAAGTAGTTCAGTATGTTTGGGATTGCAGCAGACATAGGAAATATCCTTGTCAGAAGCCCAAGTAAAAAATCTCCTTCACTTCACAGCATCTTCTCTTCACACAGTGTCTTGGTTTGGTTGTGCTTTATTTGTTTTTTTTTTTTCCTTTTTCCTATGGCAAATCTTAAGCTTTCCAGTGCAATTCAGCAGACCTTTGGGAAGGTGTATTGAGGTTTGTCAAGATGATGGATCTTTAGATTCCAGAATGTGAGAGCTGGATTTAGAATCCCTCTCTGAAATCTGGAAAAACCCCAAAGGATAGCTTTTTGTCTCCTTGATAAATTGCGAGCAAGGACATGCCTGTTTTGCAGCAAGCTCATGTTCTATAGGCAGTGTCCCATGTGATCCTTTCATTGATTTCCACCCCAGCTTGGACAGAAGGAGCTTTAATGTTTTTGTTTGTAAACAGATTTTCTCAAACCTTTCATCACTTCAAAATACTGCTGATGCTGAAGAATGCTCTTTGAATTCCAACATAATTGCTTAACAATGATTTTTCTTCCAAAATACATTTCTGTCTTCTCGGATGAAAAGGCATTGAATGTCTCATAGCTGTCCTGTATGAGAGAACTAGTTGTGCAAGTTCTCTGAATGAGGTGATTGTCTTCTCTGAGCAGAACTGGGGTCTCAGCTGCAGTGCTTGCCTGAGAGGTGTTCCAAGCACCCTGCCAGTATTCCTCACGTCCAGGCTGCTGATGATACTGACCTTGCTTTAGACAAACTGGCACACGCATTGTTACTGCTGTGCTGTGCTGATGCCAGGCCCCCATAGTTTTTAGGGGTTTTAACCAACCAGGGAAAGCAGCATAAAAATATGTTAACATGAGAATCACAGAACCACGGAATGNAGCCCCTCAGTGTCTTTTTTTTTTTAGCTAAAGGCCCAGAACTGGATACAGGATTGGAGATGCCTAAGCAGTGTGCCAGCACAGGGGACGGTCACTGCCCTGGTCCTGGTGCCACACTATTGCTGGTATAGAATTTTTTGGTACAGAATGTTAAGAGCCTGTGTTTGTGTCACAGGCACTGCTGGGGATCTCAACCAAAATCCATGTCCAGGTGTGCTGCCTGTTAAAGCAAGGTTTGGGGTGTTCTCTGCTCATAAGTCTACGAAGTCCAGAAACTTTGGATAAATTGTACTGAATGATAAGCTTGAATCCTTGAACAGGAATTTGACCTTGCTTCCAATTTTCTGCAAAGTGTTCAAGTGTAGTTAAACAGTTACAGGTACTCTCTTCAGAACAGAACTTAAAGCATTCCTTTAAAAGCAGTGATGAAAGATGACTCTACGCAAATTTTTTAGTACTGCACTTATTATAGTAACTTGAGCATTTTCTGGTAGGATGTTCAGCAACATGAATATCTTATGTCTTAACACGTGTTCATGCTTCCTTTCATGAGGGAGGATGTGTGGGAAAATATGTGATGTCTTATTTTAAACGTTTTTCAAGTACTACAAATGCCATGTTCTTACAAGGGAGCTGTAAAAAATGTTCCTTGCTTTGAGCTTTTTTTCTTTCCCCCAACTCCTTTTTTCTCTTTTTCAGTCTCCTCTTCCCTCTCTCCCTTTTTCTCTTCATTTTTGTCTCTTCTTTTTTCTCTTCCCTTTTTCCTCTGTCCTCTTTTTATTGTCTTCTTTTTTCGCTCTCCTATTTTTCTCCTCTCTCTTTTTTTTTCCTTTATCCTCCTTTTTTCTCTCTCCTTTTCTGCCACTTGTTTTTTCTCTCTCTTCTGTCCACCAGGACCATTAATAGTACCATGGGTTCTGCCTGAGT
Source organism: Aleadryas rufinucha (assembly GCA_013397815.1). Classification (NCBI taxonomy): domain Eukaryota; kingdom Metazoa; phylum Chordata; class Aves; order Passeriformes; genus Aleadryas; species Aleadryas rufinucha. The sequence goes on along the minus strand of VZTH01016572.1, from coordinate 17,187 downwards.
CAGTGTTGTTGAACTACTCCAGCTCTTTTGTACCTGATCAGTTCTCATGTATATTTTTCTTTTAGTTATTGAAAACCCAGTTGCTCTTGATCCATTGGTGATTTATGGGTTGCTCATGGTCTGGGAAGAAAGTGCCTTGTGAAGTGTGTTTTAATCCATCAGTATGGAAGAGAAGCACTCTGCAGAAGAGATAGCAATGAATCACCTTTGAATTCAGAATGCTGTATAAATATAACTCCTTCATACACACTAAAAGTAAATTTTAAAAACAGGGGTGTGCATGTGGTTCAAAAATGAGATGTAAGGGACCTAGGCCTATCTATAGCTTCCAGAGGTTGCTTCTTGCAAAAGTCAAATGGGATAGAAGCATTTCATCTTTGATGAGGTAAGAAGACAAAAGCTCCCCTGAGGTCTGCAGAACATCACACGGCTGAGCAAAGAAGGATACTTGATTTCTTTGTAAGCTTTTGAAGGTGAAGACATGCTGGGTTTCAAAAGCCGCTGAATATAAGCTGTAGGAGGCTTATAGTACTAGAAAATCACGTTGACATTTTGTTAGGAGAGATCCCTGAAAATAAATGGCAAGAGGAAATAAATTTCCGGCAGCTACATGGGGTATCTTCTCCCTTCTAAAAAGTTGTTAATTAAAAGTAATTTTCAAAGGTTTGCAGAAAAGGAGATATTTAATCAAATGGTTTTGTTTTTCTGAAGAGTAACATGAGTAAAACAGGGTTAAATTGTTGTTTGCAAAAGTCTTCCTGACTTTTGCAAATGGGTAAATACCAGTGAAGTGATTTCTACTTTTTCAAGAGAGTGTAGGGGAAACATAACTTTCAGTTCCATCCTCACTCAGTGAAAAAAACCAGGAGATGTTTCTTTGCTCTACCTTTTCCATTTCTGCATTCAAAGATTGGCAGTTTGGAATTAGAGTGGAAAATCAAGACTGGCTAATTTTGAAGGTACAGAAGAGCAGGGGAAGGTGACGCTTTCAAACCTGCCAAAGCACACTGAGTTGGTTTTCCTGTATTCCTTCTTTAAGGGACAGGCATGTGTCCTTAACTGTTTACTGTTTCTTGTCAATATTTATTTATCTCTTTATTTATTTTCTTTCCCTAGAAGGCAACAGTCCCCTTAAAAGGACTATTTTGGCAGTAGGAAAATGAGCTAGGAGTAAATACTTGGACTTTTTGGAATGCATTGGAGTGGTACCTTTGCAGAAACAGCAAGTAGAAAAATCTGGGCATTTAAGGCTTACTTAGTTTGAAAATCTGAGCATTAGAGGCTTATGTACTGGCATTGCAGTCTAACTACTTTTCACCTATCCTTGAAATTATTTGAAATGCCTGGCCATTCAGCGAAGTATTTTAAATCAACAGGAAAGAGAAACAGAGTTGTCAGTTACGGAACCTAAATGTTCTTTATTGAATGCAAATGTTGACCGAAGGAATCACTCTCATCTTTTGTGCTTCCCTTTTATCTCTTGTCCAGTATTTTTCATTCTTCTGTTCTATTCTTTTAAAAAATTGCTTTTTGCTTTCACTTTTTTTTTGTAGTTCTTTAATCATGTTGCACTGAATAGTTTCATTTCCAAATTACTGCCAATGTTTTCGATATATATCGCTGACTGCTGGCCGCCCAGAGGCTAAGCAGGAGACCTGTAGTGAGTGTCCCGGTCTGCAGGACTGTCAGCTACTCAGCAGTCGAATGGAGGCTCTCTATAGAGAGCAGCCTGCCCTGTGACTCCTGGGAGGAGCTGGCAGCAGTCGGTGTAACTGTAGCAGTGCGGCAAGAGTGAAGGAGAGAGAGGGACTCAATGTAGCAGCAGTTCCAGGCTTTATTCCCTGACCCGGGGCCGGAAGAACAGGGACGCTGAAGAGAGTACTACAATGAGCAGCGGTAGCGGATGACAGCAGCTTTTGTACAAGGGGTGGAGAAGGGCGGTACAGAGGAACAAACCAATAGTAGGATGACATGGGGTGACAGATGGCCAATTAGGAGACTTGTGGGGAGGGACAAATTCAAACCAATGGGGAACATAAGAGAACCGAACTTTCCAGAACTTAATTACATAGGCAATTGGGGTAATACATAAACATGAAGGGGAAAACCAATCAACAACTGAATAACGCAGAACCTTCTAGAACAGGGGAGAAGTCCATCACTCAGAGAGACACCCAGTGGGCTGTGGCTTAGACTTCAGTGCCACCTATGGCACTGCCCTCAAGTCCACCCTTGGATCCACTGTCCTGAGTGGGGAAATCCACCCATTGGATGCTCTCATTAATCTTCAGCCCGAAGGTGGGCTGGGGCACTGCAACATATATAAAAAATAAGTATTTTAAAACATGCTTGGAAAGCGTGGTGGAACACATGTAGTAACTTTTTGCTAGATAGACATAATAGCAGAGCTCACCCAATGCATTTGGGAAACCATTGCCAGCTTTTATTGTCTATAAACAGGTTTGTAACTGTCTGAACAAGTGTCTTCTAAGGCTTATTTATATGGATTTGGAGAAGGTGTAATTTCTAAATTGTGTCCTGGAGACTCTCATACAGAATGGCTACTACATTTAAGAATTAAGGAAGGAAAGTTAGTCTTTCCTCTCTTCCCACGTCAGTGCCCCACATATTTATCTATGAAGGAGAAAGCATACTGTTTTGCTGGAGATCTTGGGGGGTTTTGTGACCAAATACAGTAAAATTATTGTGCTGCAGGTTTTTTGTACAAGTCACGTTACTTCACTGCCCTCAAGTAATGAGTGAGTGGTTATAAAGCTCGAATCATTTTACCTGTCATACAGTCATCATGAACTGTTAGTAGGTGACATTTCTCAATTTAGGTTCACATGAGCTTTTCTTTTGAGGGAAAGGAAGAGGGAGAAAGCAGTTCTCCCACAGAGGGAATGGACCTACAGTCCGTGGGGTTAATTCTCAAGAAGCAGCATGAAGCAGCAAGAAAGAAACATGCTTGGAAGAAAAGAGAATTTAAAAATCTGCACTCCCATTTATTTTTGCATTTGGGGTTTCCTTTTGCTTACAGCTAGCATAGTTAAAACTACGTATGTATTACAGCTTAAATAAACCAGCTGCTAACTTAAACAGACTTTTTTTACACATAGGCATAAAGGACAGCCCTGACTTAAGAGTTGCCAGTTTCCATGTGTGATCTTTGCTTTGTCTGTTAGGATTTTTGTATGGGGGATTGGTGCCAATACTTTGCTGCCACTGTTAAAATAAAAACTATAATTATATCGTCAAAATAATATTTATAGTATTTTGGGGGAATAATTGTGGGAGTGTGACGAATATATTATACTCATCAAACTTTTATGTAAACATAAGCTTGAGTTTTTTATTTGAGTTATTGGTGTTGTTTTTGGCCTTTGTGTTTTTCCAGTCTGTAAAAATAATGTTGGGATTTTCATGGTCTCTAGCATTTGCAGTGTGTGTGCCCTAACAATCAGTTGATAGACTATCTGGTAGGAGTAAACTGCTAGTTGCACTTGTATTGGGATTTTGGTTTCATGTTTCCATAGCTTAAGAAAATCCTCTGTTTTTTGAGTTTTGCTATCCCCTAATTACTATAGCTCAGAGCATTTTACTGCTTTACCAAACAGGAAAGTTTTAAGTAATTGGTTTGTTCTTTTGTACCATTTGGGATTTTTTTTTGTTGTTCTTCCTTTATGTTTAGCTCCTTTTTTTTTTATTTTTTTTTTTTAAATGAGTCTGAGTTCCTCTTAAAAGTGAGTGTGAGCATCTCCCAGAAACATCTATGGTAAGAAGCAATCGTGAGGTTTTCTAGCAATAGGTAGTTGTCCCTTGGCTGGTTAAAGGTACAGGCAGAACTTGCTGCTGGGCAGTGGGAAGTTACCAGATGCACAGATTCTCCAGTCCTGCCCTATACTGCAGTTTTAACTGTACAGCTGTTCTGTCTCTGCTGTGTTTTGGTGAATATTGCCACAGACTTTTAATGAACTTCAGAACACCTACAGCAAGGGTTCCAGCTGTGCAACTTCACGTTCCCAAAGCCTGTCAACCCGATGCAACCTGCTGTGGGCAAGAATGTTCTCTTGGTTCTTGTAGTTTGGTCCAAAATTCATTGAAGGCTGTGGAAAGACTTTGATTTGCATGGATCTTGGTTCAGGTCATTGTTCCAAGGCTTTGTGCTTTGGCCTTTTTGCAGAAACTCCAAAATAGGGAGCCAACCTTTACACTGCTTCCAGCTGCCTACAGAAAGAAAAGAGCCAAACGTGGACCAAGAGCACTCAGACTGATGAGTTGTCCTGAGTTAGCAAATACAGAATTCTCTTTGGCTCTTGTGCACGTAGTACTGGCCCTGCCTCCAGTGGTTCACTCGCCATTCACTGGGAGTCCCACACTTTGGATCTTGTGCAGTGTGTGCAGGCACAGCTACCTGTACCCTGCAGGTGTGGAGTATTTGTGTATATTTGTGTGATACAGCAGGAACTGAGATTTTGAGTAAATGCCAGTGTTACCAGTATTTTCAACGTCACATGTCTGTGTAGCGTTGGTTGTGACTTCTGGTATTATTATGGGAACTTGACACGTGCCTTAATTTCTTTTGTCATTTTATATCACTTGTGGATACACTCCCTCGGGAGTGGAGTGGGGTTTGAGAGAGTTTAGATCCACTGAAGAAGGGCATTGTAGGATCCATTGTAGGACCAGGGAGACCAGGGACTCTGCTTAAATGTAACACTTTCTTATCTTAATGGCAAAAAAAAAAAAGGAAAAGGGAGTGGGGCTTCCAACTTCCAGCAGGGCTTGGATCTTCAGTATTACAGGCAGCTGTAGTTGTAGGCTCTTGTATCCAAATATAGTAACCTCCAGTTTGCTGTGTTTATCCCTTACTAGTCCCATGGAAGACTCTCTTCTCATTTTAAAACCGCTTCCTAACTCTAGTCTAAATGTCCTACTGTTTGAATGCAGTGATTCGTGGTAGTGGGTTTTTTTTCCTACTGTGGGCTTGATTCTCTCCTTGGGTCTTGTTGCTTCTGCAGTAAAGGTCTGATTTAGAATCACAGAATGGCCTGGGTTGGAAGGGACATTAAAGATCATCTTGTTCCAACCCCCTGCCATGGTTCCACTGCACCAAATTGCTCCAAGCCGCATCCCCCCGGCCTTGGACACTTACAGAGCTGAGGCAGCCACAGCTTCTCTGGGCAACCTGTGCCAGGGCCTCACCACCTTCACAGGGAAGAATTTCTCCCTAATATCCCATCTAACCCTGCCTTCTGGCAGTGGGAAGCCATTCCCCCTTGTCCTGTCACTCCAGGCCCTTGTAAATAGTCTTTCTCTGTTTAAGCTGTGCTGAACCGAATTATTTTATGGACTGTGTATATATGAGTATAAAAGCATTTTATTGGAGCAAGTTGTGGAGGTACAATTTGAACTACAGACCAGATACTACTTAATGAGGTTTGCCTGTCAGGTACTGATGACATAAATGGCATTGGAAGCAGACTTTGAAACAGTGATTAAAAAGCTGGTGCTTTCCAGCAGTTTGATACTTGTACTGATGATCAAAACTGTTCTTCTCATGGTACTCATGGAAAGATGTTTTGATTGCTCCACTGGGAGGCAGAGGCAGTGACAGTGTCAGTGTAAATCATTTTGATCCTAGGAGAGAGAGTAACCTGGGGAAATATCCCTAAGTCAGAACAATTAGGTCAGTGGGCTGCCCTGTAGGCTCCCCTGGTCTTGTTGCTGGTACAGCTTCTAGACAGTGTGTAGAGCTGGTTTGTTTTTTTCCTGCTCCTGCAATTTGAAGGCTTTCTAGCATAGCCTGCCAAGATGTTGCTGATTTATGCCACATGCATAGTGGTTTTATAATGTAGACTGATACCCACTTGGAGCACAAAAGAAATAGGAGTTTGCTGATGTCTATTTAATTAGAATGGTTTCTAGTTACTTTGGTTGAGGCTTGAAATACAGTAATGCCTGTATTTCTGTGGATCTCTAAATACAGTGTTCTGTAAGTCCTTTCCTTCCTTCCTTGCTCTTTAGTGTCCCCTAGCCTACCTCAGCAAATAATGTCAGCAAGATTCATAATGAGGCAGGTTTCCGTTCTACACAAATATATGTGAATCAAACCTTGCAGAAACATCCCTAGATTTAGGATAGTTGCCACGTTTTTCAGCAAGGCCATTAGGATCTCAAGATAAAGGTGGGAAGAATGAGGCAAACAAACCTTTTAATTGCAGAGAGCTTCCTAAAGACAGATCATCATAAATTTAATGCAGGGAGAAGAAGCTTATCTTTTTTCACATGTGCTGAGAGGAAAAATCCCTTCTAAAGAGCCTCCCTTAGAGGCCCAAGGAGGCTATAGTTTTTCCTCCAGGGAAAGTGAAGATAGAAGGGGGATGGAAAGAAGCTAGAGGAAGATGTCGGCAGAGGGAACAATGGGAGACATCTGTTGCCTGTTGGGATTAAAATCCAAGTGGTTATAATTATATAGGAGTTCCTCATGTCATGCTCTCAACCGTTTGATTGTCATTACCATGGCACAACTTCCAGACTCTCCTTTGGTGGAAAAGCAGGAGTTGTCTAATCATGGCTTTCCAGACACAAAGCTACAAGACTTTTATTTCCCATTCTGCAGCATCCTTTTTTGCTAGCATCTTTGGGCTTGGAGAGAAATGTGTCTCTCCTTTGCTTTTTGTTGAGAATTTTAGGGAATATTGCCAAGTTACATGATTTGTAGACACATCAAGTAAGTTTGTGAGAGACATCAAGTTCCTCCCCTTCTTCTATACTCTGGGCATATACCACGTGTGGTACAAAAGGAACCATAACAAGGCAATGAGAAGAGGTAAGCTGCCTTTACAGGTATAAAACTAAATGGTAATGCCCGAAAAATGTTGATGCTAAAACTGTTGCTGTACATTAATGTGGATATACAGGTAAAGTGTAAGTTTGCTTGTAATTCTGTATTCTAAAAGGACCGTGGTCCATTTATTAGCCAGATACGGAATATAAATGGTACAAGGAAGTGGGGGGAAGTCTGATACTCTTTCCACAGACTTACAGAAAAAGATGATTCAGCTTTTTTGAGGGAAAATATAAGCACTTCAGTGGAAATTCTGGGTTAAATGAAACAGCATACAGTGTGCTATCAAAAGTAATTGGAGAAACTTGTTCATAATCTTGGTTAGTACTTTACATATTAATAATTTTCTTCTTTTTTTTTCTTTTTCAGACCTGTACAAGGTATCATGTAGGAGAAGTGTGTCTCACAGTCAGACACCAGTAATAATGCATAGTGGGTGGCCAGTCCTCCTTATTTTTCTTGTTTTCCTGGCATGGTTCAAGCCCAGTTTGAGACTCCCCAGTACTTGCTGATTTCACTGCAGCAGGATCTTTAAAGAGACACTGCATTAGATATCGGCTCAGCTTTTGGGCTGATTCAAGAACAAGATTTTACATCCTAATGTGTGCAGGAAGCTAATAAAGGTAGTTCCCAGGTCTGAANTTGTCTAATCATGGCTTTCCAGACACAAAGCTACAAGACTTTTATTTCCCATTCTGCAGCATCCTTTTTTGCTAGCATCTTTGGGCTTGGAGAGAAATGTGTCTCTCCTTTGCTTTTTGTTGAGAATTTTAGGGAATATTGCCAAGTTACATGATTTGTAGACACATCAAGTAAGTTTGTGAGAGACATCAAGTTCCTCCCCTTCTTCTATACTCTGGGCATATACCACGTGTGGTACAAAAGGAACCATAACAAGGCAATGAGAAGAGGTAAGCTGCCTTTACAGGTATAAAACTAAATGGTAATGCCCGAAAAATGTTGATGCTAAAACTGTTGCTGTACATTAATGTGGATATACAGGTAAAGTGTAAGTTTGCTTGTAATTCTGTATTCTAAAAGGACCGTGGTCCATTTATTAGCCAGATACGGAATATAAATGGTACAAGGAAGTGGGGGGAAGTCTGATACTCTTTCCACAGACTTACAGAAAAAGATGATTCAGCTTTTTTGAGGGAAAATATAAGCACTTCAGTGGAAATTCTGGGTTAAATGAAACAGCATACAGTGTGCTATCAAAAGTAATTGGAGAAACTTGTTCATAATCTTGGTTAGTACTTTACATATTAATAATTTTCTTCTTTTTTTTTCTTTTTCAGACCTGTACAAGGTATCATGTAGGAGAAGTGTGTCTCACAGTCAGACACCAGTAATAATGCATAGTGGGTGGCCAGTCCTCCTTATTTTTCTTGTTTTCCTGGCATGGTTCAAGCCCAGTTTGAGACTCCCCAGTACTTGCTGATTTCACTGCAGCAGGATCTTTAAAGAGACACTGCATTAGATATCGGCTCAGCTTTTGGGCTGATTCAAGAACAAGATTTTACATCCTAATGTGTGCAGGAAGCTAATAAAGGTAGTTCCCAGGTCTGCAAGCACTTAAAAGTGTTTTACTTCACATAGGAGAGTAATCTCAGGCATGTGTTTTTGCTACTTGTGGGGATGTAACAGGAGTCCCATTTCATATGTCTTTAGATTTTAATAGATAGTTTGTTAAAGACAGGAGCACACTTATGTTTACTTTCTAAAAATGAAATGATGCAATTAAAATAACAGGAGATAAAGAAAATGGTTCTAGTACTGTATTTGATAAGCCTTGTTAGCTCTGTACGAATCAGAGTTGGCTTGAACCTGATCTTGTCAGACGTCTGTCAAACTGACTCTTTTCCTAGCAAATGCACAAGTAAGTTTTTTTTGAATCTCCCATTATGAGACCTCATTGGAACTTAATTTGCATCAGAGGCTGATTTGATGTGTGGTCTGATGGTTTCTTGCAGCTCCCTTCTAATTTATTTGTAACTCCACATTTTTAATAGCATGGCAAGAATTTTACTTGCCTTTAAGTCAAATTCTCCTTTTAAGTCAGAACAAAGTATTGATATTTTGCCTAGACATTTATCCTCCAAGAACACAAGGGTTGTCCAATCAGTGTACATAATGTTCTGTTAAAATTAGAGTTGGCACTTCTGAAGGGAAAGAAAGAAAATTAAGAGTGCGACTTTGTTTCTGAGGTGGAGGAGATGGAGGGGAGGGGGAGCAGAAACTTATTAAACACAACAGTCTTGGTATTCCACAGATGGTAAAAATGGGTTACTAGTCTGCACTGCAGCAAGTGCACTAAGACCAAGGTAGAAATACAATAGGTAGTTAGACATTAATTTTATTTACAGCCATAAAATACTAAGTACTGTTTTAATAACATTAAATGACAGAGCCCATATATGTATTGTACATTCAATTTCAGTAGTCTAGACAGACTGTTTTCCAAGGAAAATACATTTTCATCAGTATTTGTGGTATGATTCATGGTGGTAAAGAGGCAAATAACTCTTTATGACAGGAAGTTGCTTTAACTTGCAGCCACAAGGAAACAAGTCAATGACCGGATGATAGTGGTGGAAACTCACTTTTTATACTAATAGAGGTCTACACCTTGTGCTGAGTTGGAGGTTTTATTTTTCCAGGACTGGCAGTCTATCACAAAGTGTTCTGCCATTGTTTACAAGCAGCCAGAGTTACTCTGCCTGACAGCTCACAGCCCACAGTTCAGATTTGCAAAGCTCACAGATGACTCTAAAAGTGTGCAGGCTCTCGGGAGCCTGGGATGTGGTCCCAGGACTTGTTAGGCTTTGTGTCTGCCCCAGTGCAGAGGAGGCACTCCAGCTCTCTTTTTCCTGCATATTACTGGTTAGAGCATTAAGAGAGATGCAAGTTTGTAAGCCTTACGTTTGCAGTCTGACAAGCGATGTTGTACAGCTTTGTATGTGCTTTGGTTGGATCTATTTTATATCTCTGTTTGTTTTATAACTCCAATAAAGGCAGAGGCTTGTACTCACAACTATAACTGTGTTGTCTGACCCAAATAAAAGGAATGGAAATCTCTTAGGACTGTTTTAAGCCTCTACAGTTGCTGTCAAGGTTTTTCGAAGTGATTGCTGAGTATGTTTGTGGGCTCTTGTCCTAACCGTGTGGAACAGAAGGAAACAAGGTATTGAATTTTAAGATCCTAATGCTTAAAGTCTTTGTCCTCAGAACTTCAGGGATTTTAATTTTCATCTAATACACAATCTGATTCTGCAAATGACACTGTATGAAATGACGTCTTTGTGGGGACTGGAGCATCTCTTACAATGAAAGGCTGAGGGAGCTAGGCCTGTCCAGCCTCAAGAGGAGACACAGCTGAGAGGGGACCTAATCCCTGTCTGTCCCTGTCTGCAGGGAGGGCTCAGAGCAGGGACCAGGCTCTGCTCAATGGGGCCCAGCCATGGCACAAGAGGAACGGGCAGGAACTGATACCCAGGAAGTTCCACCTGGACATGAGGCAGAACTTCTTCCCTGGGCAGTGCCCCAGCACTGAACAGATTGTCCAGAGAGGGTGTGGAGTCTCCCTTGCTGGAGATATTCCCAAAACATCTGGACACAATCCTGTGCTGTGTGCTCTGGGATGGCCCCACTGGAGCAGGGAGGTGGGACCAGATGAGCCACTGTGGTCCTTTAGACCATATAATGTAATTGTTAAATGAGATAATGTCAATATAATAATTAAATGAAAAGCATGCACTAGAGCCTGGCTCAGTTGTTCTGTGATAATAAAGAACTGAAAGGAACAACTGATCTTGAAGGTATTGAACTGCTGGAGTGCATTTAAAGCATCCTCCTACAGGGCCATCAAGTATCAGCTGCCTCACCTTTGTCATGGGTGGCCTTGAGCAACTAAATGTTCAGTTTACACACAGACAAACATTTAGGTACCAGAACTCATTAGGTAAAGAGTCAATGTTTCTGCTTGTACTCTTTGCCCTCTTGTATAAAGAAGTTATTTTTGTAGAACGTAGAAAAGTCTCCTTAAGCCATTGCAGACTGGTTGTGAAAGCAGCATGTAATCTGTGTATTTGCTGAAGAACACCAGCTTTTACAGGAGCTATTGAAATCTTGGTGAGGGGAAATCTCTTCGGCTCCAGGGTTCATCTGTGTATCAGAAGTTACATCTTAGTACATGCAATTTCATGGTGGTTGATCATCAGGTTAAAAATAGTCCTCTTGACCACATGCAGAGTAACCTTTTTTTAAAGTAAAATTTAGCCATGCTGATAGTTACAGAATTGTTTAAGACAATTGTTTTTAGCTATGTAAAGGTCTGTACATTTTCACTGGATAAGTGAAATTGTCTTGTCTTCCCCCCCCCTTTTTTGTTTACGTTTTCCCCTCCCCCTTTTCAGAAAGCACATGGCTTATTGATTGGATGGCAAAATGGAAGTCGGTCTTCATCAGCTTCTACATTTTCTTGGTTTTGTTGTAAGGACATGGAAAGGCCATGGAAGGAAATTGCCTCAAATTGTGCCAGGGGAAGTTCAGATAAGATATCAGGGAAAATGTCTTCATAAAAAGGGTGGGCAGGCACTGGAATGGGCTGCCCAGGGATGCAGTGAAGTCGCCATCCCTGGAAGTGTTCACAAAATGTGTGGATGGGATACTTGAGAACATGGTTTAGTGGTAAGCATGATGGTGCTGCGTTGACGGTTGGACTTTATGATCTTACAGGTCTTTTCCAAGCTTAGTAATTCTAGGGTTCTGAGATCTTATGATGAAGAAATTCTTATGGATAAGAAAAGCAGTATGTGTATTGTACAGACTTCCAAGCATACTGCAATCCTATGTGGCAGCAGTCAAGTCCAATAGAGGTAAAACAAAGAAGAAAAACATGGAAATTGAATGCTAAGGAAAGACTTAGTTCAAAATGCAATACTTCCCTTTTATTGTAGTGTTTGCATTTTTTAACACACACATACCTTGCTGTGGATTAACGGCTCTAGTTGGATTTTTGGGGAGTTTCTTCTTTAAAGCACAAATATCATAGTATAGATTTGCAATGCTTGTATCAAAATTCACTGTCCCTTGGTAGATTGGTGCTAGGCTAGTACATTTTACCTGGAGTCATATTTGGAGAGGAGCACTGCACGAGACATTTGTGTATTCCAAGACCACCACCTGTGGAGTTCTGGGGGAGATGTTTGGGTTTTTTAAACACAACAGTACAGATGCTGCTGTGATGTGGTTCAGAGAGTGTGCTGTGATGAGCTACGCTAGGTGTGTTGCGATGACTTTTCACGCCGTTTGTGCCTCTTCATCTGTGCCTTTCTATCAGTGACTGCTGGACATGGTGTGTGACCTGGACACTGGGCTTTGCTCAGCTGCCTCAGGTGCTCAGAAGATGGGATTCTATGAACAGAAATGAATTGCTGAAGTTCATCATGTGAGATTACTTTCATGGCAAAATGTTGCATTATCAAGACATCCTCTTTCTCTGCTTAGTTGGGAATAGATGCAATAGCTTTTGTCTTGCAGACTATCCACTTGCCCATGTATTGATTTGTGTCCTCTAATTAAAAGCAAATCTTAACTCTTACTGGTTAAGAACAAGCACTTAGTGATGAAACTGTTTTTTTCCATGGGTGCATCCACAGAATTACCACCTTTTCCTGTATCTTCCTTGCTTGTTCAGGACATCACTGTTGGACAAGGGCAGTGTTGGTTTCTCTCACAAATATTGAGTCTACTGTGTGATTAATGGAGAACTTGTAGCTGTTTATTGGTTTCTCTCACAAATATTGAGTCTACTGTGTGATTAATGGAGAACTTGTAGCTGTTTATTACTGTACTGTAAACATGTTCATGGCATTTCCTCTTTGTTACAGTAAGAACGGTAACTTTACAAGATCTTGAACTTTTTTCCTTGGTCTGTAGAACTTTTTGGACAGACTAATCTCTAACAACCAAGGTGTAATTGTTAGCTGAACCAAGGTCAAGCAAATTTCAGGGAAAGATTGGAATATAGTCAAGCAACCTTATGTGTCTTTGGGAGACCTTTCTTATTGCTGTATAGGTAAGGAATTCACCAAGGGAAATAATACCTGTTCCTAGGATTTACTACCTTGTTATTTTTTTCTAGCAGGGAAGTATTTCCATAAAATGTCTACTGGCATGCAAATGCTTACTTCAGAAACTCCTGAGTCAGCAGGATGAGAACCAGATGAGTGGGAGAAGCAGAAGCACGGTGATGAGCAGAAAATAATAAACCAGTGCAGATGTGCAGGGGGAGAGAACAGAGATATTAAGAACTAGAGGAGAATATTATTCAAGATGCATTATGGAAAATACATACATATTTTGGGCTTAAATATATATATATATATGGGGCAAAAAAAAGTTACTTTTCCCTAAGCCCAAGTGACCACGTTTTAGACTTGCTTTCCTGTTGGTTCCCAAGAGGATATATGCCCAGACCTGCATAGGAAATCTGGCTGCCAGCTGGCACAGCAGCACAGCACCTTTCGAAAAGACCTAATTTTAGATTTGCAGAACCTGGCAATACCAGCCACCTCCATGTGTATTAGGCTGTTGTTTGTACTATCTGTTGAACTGAATTTTAATGTTTAATTTCAAGTTTCTTTGCCAACGTATTAATAAGGGCCAGGCTATTGAGAGCTGTCGATAAGGACAAAAAAATGTTTTAATTTTGTGAAGTCTTCAGGTTCATGCTATTCTTTTTTATGAATTTACACCTTTTGGCTGCCCTAGGATATTAAGTTGTGTGGTGAAATATCAACATCTTGTATTTTAAACCTGTGTTGAGAGGAGACTGAAATAAATCCTTTGGAGTAAGAGCAGAAATTGGCCATATTAAATTCAGTGTCAAAAATGGAGGCAGAGCTATTTGGAGAGCTGGCTTTCATTTTTCTAGGATAGAAATTAGAAGGTATTGAGCACATCATCATATTCTATAGTGATTTGTCCAGCTAACCAGAATATAATGTGAGGAGCAAGGACCTGTCAATTAGTTCTTTTAATCACTAGTAGCCGGTGTGTAATACTCAGGTAAGTCTTGGGTGTAATTCTATAAGGCTTCGTAAAATTATTTGCATTAGAAGAGAAAATGCAAATATTTATGTACAGTAGCAGTGAAATACTGCACCTAAAGCTTCCTGGAGATGGATTCTGCAGTGTGTATCTGGAATATTGAAGTATGTAATTTTTGTGAAATTTATTAGTGTTGCTTTGTTCTTGTTAATATATTTTCTGGATTTCTTTCAGCTCTTCGTTGTAGTCTCCAGTTTCTTGGAAACATTGCTGCAGGAAATGGAGATTCCCAGAATAGCATTTGGAAATGTGCTTTCCCAGATGTCTTCTTGTAAGCATGGATGAGGGTTTCTTTTCTAGTGTCATTTCTGTGGTTGTATTCAAATCTTTTGTACATGATAGTTGTGCCTTTGCTAGCACTGTGAAACTCTGAAAAATAACTTTGGTGAGAATGGGCTGGTTGAGACCATATCCTGTAGATGTTTTTTGTTAGTCAACCGCAGGAGTCAGAATCTGTAAAAACCTGCTTGTTCTAAACTAACAGTAAATTGATTTAATTTAATGGAACCTGGAAGAAAAATATTTTGAATGACGAGCTTCAAACATAAGCTTTATTTCAGACATGTTTTCAAGTAGTTACACTCATTTCGAAGAACACAGCATTTTCTTTTCTTATGTTGCTGCTGTGCAGATCTGTCAGTATTGGTGGATCAGATGTAATCTACAAAAGTTTCTTAATCTTCATCTCTTTTAATCCTTCTGTCCCCCTCCTAACCTCACTAGAATATCTTCCTGGGGATTTGATGACACATGTGTAAGGAAATATTACATAAATTATTTTGTGCAGACACATGACAATACTGTTGACGTATTCAGCCAGATTTTTCATAGTGAGCTGATAACAAAGGCACTTTGAGTCAATTTGATGATCATTCTCAGTGGGTTTTTGGAGCCCACCTGTCAGCACCCGATGTAGGAAGACCTTACGATAAGAAAAGCAGTTCCAATTTAGCATTAATTTTGTAAACGTCCTGTGAAGTTTGACCTTCAGCTGTGAGTTGGATATTTTTCCATGCAAGTGACTTTTTTCCATCTTAGACAATGACAAACGTGTAGTTCTCTAAAAGACAGCAAAGGACAACTCAGCAAGCTCAGTGCCACTAGCCTGTTTTTCCAGGGTCAGTTTTAACTTGCCCTTAACTCCTTATTTTCTCTTGAAGGACATGCCTGACATACATCGATGAGAAAATTGTCACCTATTGCTGCATGGTCCTGTTCACCTGCCTGAATTCAGAGCGAGTGAGAGAACTGCTGGATCCTGGGAACTTGACTGTGACTCTTCATGTCCTGAGAGTCTACAAAGAGCAGTTGGAGTCTGAGTGGTCGTATGTATCTTTAAATTTTCTTTTTCCTCACCTGTTAATTAGGTGTTTTTCTGGTGTAAATCGCTGTATTAAAATGTCTAAACTTGCGACACTGCAAAGTAGTAAATGAAGATCTAATTAGAAATTAATAGTTTAGTATCGAGATAATTTTCATGATCGTTTCAATGACTCATTTGATTGTTGATAAAATAAGACTGCTTTTTTTGTTGAGGACATAAGAATTTTCAAATCATGGTCTGTTTTTCTTTTTTTAATGAAACAGGGTTCTAGAATGCAAACTAATTTATACTTGTGTGCTGGTTTGTGGACATTTTTTAAGGTTAGCACAGAATTGTCTTACAGACAGGTCATGCTAGGAAGACTTGTTTGTCTAATACTTGTGAGTGCTACATAAAACCTGGGGGTTTTCCTTTTTTCCTTTTGTAACACATCCATTTTCTACTGCAACATGCAGTCATTTTTATACCAAAACAGGGAAGACTTTGTGACTCTTCATTTCATACTTTAAGAGCACCTCATCAGTGGTTTTATCCCTCTGAGCTTTTACATTTTTTACTAATGGCCATTCTTCTAAATACTGTTGTCATTTATGCCTTTGATGAATGTGCTGCCCTGCATAGCAGGGATGCACATTCAGCTAATTGTTACACCGTCTATTCCAAGGGGAAGAAAATGGTTTGTATGCTTTTGTAGCATTCTTTTTAAGGTCATGTTTAAATTCAAAATTTAATTAGGAAGAATTGTTGGGGTTTTAGAAGCTATTTGGAAAGTCTTTATATAGACTTAAGATGATTGAGTGAAAAGTAAATGTGACTTTATAGTTTGCTTTTGTAGTGAAAAAAATTACCTGAAATTTGTTAGTGGCTGGGCTTTTTTAATGACAAGGGCAATTTGCTTAGGACATAAGTAGTTTTCAAATCAAACTGTAAGTTTAGGGTCAGGCAAAGAGACTTCTGTTTCAAAAGTGACAAACCAAGTCTTTAGCTTTGACATCTGTCAATAAAACATGTAAAATGTTCCTTTTCAGATAATTATCCTGATCATCCTTAATTTTTTTACGTATTGAAGATATGTTGAAATTTGTTTTGACTGAGATACCAGAGTCGTAGTGGTAAATTTATGTTTTGAAGGTAAATGCATAATAAATGCAGCATCAAAATAAATGCTGAGGGATCCATTTCCTTGATCTCTCTAATGTGGAGTGGATTCTGTTGATGTTATGATGAAAATGTCTTGCCTCCACTGTGGATGTTTGATGTGGGTGGGAAACAGTCTCTTTTGAGGGTAGTCTTGAAATGAAAAAGGGGCAAACTCTAACACTGAAAATTTGCAGCTGTGCTGTGGTGTGGGGCAGTGGTGAGTTGTCACAGCCTTCCAGAAGGGTCCCTGTTTAGGGGAAGCCACTTTGGCGCAGAGGGGCTAACTGAGGGCGCAGCCACACATGCACGCCCGATGGTATGGGGCACACGTGCACACTCGTGACAGGTGATTTCATCAAGTGTAGCAGTTTCTCAGCTACAAGTGATTTCAGCTCTTTGTGAAATCGCCCCAGGCAAACTCAGGGACAGAGAGACAGGAGCCTCATGTGGCAGATTCCACAGAGGTAGCCTTTATTGTCCAACCACCCTGCGAAGGGGGGGCCAGGGACGAGGCCTCGCTGGGTCAGGGGCAGAAGCGGGGGTTTTGTATGGGGGAGGTAGGGGGTGGGGTAGAAACCAGTTAGCCAAGGAGGTACAGGCTATTACCATGAAGAAACAAGGCATGTTGGGATCTCCCCATGACCCAGAAGAAGGTTGCTTATCTCTGACCCAGAAGAAGGCTGCTTATCTCTCCTGCCAGCTTTCCACAACTCCCCCTTCATTCTTTACCAAGA
Organism: Aleadryas rufinucha; assembly: GCA_013397815.1. NCBI lineage: Eukaryota > Metazoa > Chordata > Aves > Passeriformes > Aleadryas > Aleadryas rufinucha. Next base: position 26 of record VZTH01016572.1, on the reverse strand, counting down.
ACACCTCCCCAATGGCCTTTTTAAAG
>VZTH01016566.1:79085-96151 GCA_013397815.1 Aleadryas rufinucha | reverse complement strand
GCTTTCAAACCTGTACACCTATGTTAAATGGAAAATTGAAACAGGGAAAATCTGGCCTAGGGGTGCAGGGAAAATTAATTAAAATTCCATCTTAACTGCTGATTCAATATTTGATGGAATAGTCATAGAATTATAGAATGGCCTGGGTTGGAAAGGCCATTAGAGATCGCCTAATTCCAACCCCCTTGCCATGGGCAGAGACACCTCCACTAGACCGGATTCCTCAGAGCCCCATCCAACCTGAACTGAAACACTTCCAGGGATGGGGCATCCACAACTTCTCTGAGGAACCTGTGCCAGTGCCTCATCACCCTCGCAGCAAAAAACTTTCTCCTAATATCCGATGTAACTTACTGTCTTTCAGTTTGAAGTCATTCCCCCTTGTCCCATCACTACATGCCCTCGTAAATAGTGTCTCTCCATCTTTCTTGTAAGCTCCCATCAGGTACTGGAAGGCCACAGTTAGGTCACACAGAAGCCTTCTGAACCAGGCTGAAATAAAACCAATTCTCTGAGCCTTTCCTCATAGGAGAGGTTCTCTGTCTTTCTAATCAACCTGGTGGCCCTTCTCTGGACTTGTTCCAACAGGTCAATGTCCTTCCTGTTCTGAGGGTCCCAGAACTGGATACAGCACTCCAGGTGGGATCTCACCAGACCAGAGCAGAGGGGCAGAATCCCCTCCCTCACCCTGCTGGCCAACCTGCTTTGGATGCAGCCCAGGACGTGGTTGGACTTCTGGGCTGCAAGTGTGCATTGCCAAGTCATGCCCGACCCCTCATCCACCCCAAGTCCTCATCACAGCTGGCCTCAATCTGTTCATCCCCTAGCCTGTAATTGATACTGGGGGTTGCCCCGACCTAGGTGTAGCACCTTGCACTTGGCCTTGTTGAACCTCATGAGATTCCCATGGGCCCACTTTTCAGGCTTGTCCAGTTCTCTCTGGATGGCATCCTGTCCTTCAGGATTGGCAACTGGATCACTCATCTTGGTGAGGATGCACTCAGTCCCTCTGTCTATGAAGGTATTAAATAACACTGGTACCTGTACAGACCCCTGAAGGACACCGCTCATGTCCTTTGGGACTCTGAGCTGTTGACCATTACTCTCTGGGTGTGACTGTCCTATCATCACTTTCTTACGCATCTAAACAGTTCACTCCGAAAATCCATCTCAAATTTGGAGAGAAGGATTTTGTGGGGAACATGCCAAAGACTTTCCAGAAGTCCAGACAGATGATGTCTGTAACCATTCCCTTGTCCACTGATTATCTCCTGATATGTACTGATTGCTCCTGGAACCAGCTTGTAGACTTTGTGTCAATTTATAAATGTATTAAATACAAATAATAATGTGGCTTAGAGTTTTAATTGAGTAATGATGGAAAATACTGAAAAACTTAAGAACTGTTCTATAACCACCAGAGATACCTGAAAGACATATGATTGCTTGAAGGGTAAGACACTGATGACACGTTTCAAAAATTCAGTATTCATTGCTGCAGCGTTCATTTTGATGTGAAATGACATAGCAGAAAAGAAACAGTCCAAAGAAGGGAAATGAGAATTCTTACATGTTTAGAAAACTTCTGCTGGAAGAGAGATCAAAAAGATGAGGTCATTTAGTTTATCGAAGAGATGAATAAGAGGTGGAAGGCTAGAGTTCTATATAATAATAATATTAGTTTAGTGAATGACATCCCATTTGTTCATACTCCTGTCTCCCTTTTACATAATTTAAGAACTGGTTAATACCTAAAGAAATTAACACCACTGAAATAATTTTGCTGGAGCTTTTAAAATATTTTAGTGCATGCTAAGCTATTGATTTCACATTACTTGTAGGTTTCAATATTTTTCCTGACAGGAAAATTTGGATTTAAATAAAAATTTAAGTTTTTGGATTTAAATGAAAAGGGATCTTAATGTTAATTAACTTTTTTACTACCAGCAAGCATCTGCAATGAAATTTTAAACTTTGCATTTTGCAAATAACGAATATTCAAAGCTTTTATTTGTAAGAAAAAGTTAATGCCATTATATGCCTAAATAGATGAAGCAGTGGTGAAGAAAACTGCAAAGCAAATATGAAATTTAATAATAGCTCTCCAACAGCTTGCCCTCAGATTGTTAGGAATTCATTAAACAATGGTTGAGCAGAACAGACAATTAAATTATTCTCATATGAAGTATTCATCCATATTATGAATATTGCATATGACAGTACACATTTCTGAAGGGAAATAGCGTACAAATTTCATTTGAGAGAATCAGCAAGAGGTTTGATTTCAGCCTCCAGATATAACCTTCTTTCTTCATAGACAAAATAATAATAATAATAATAGTAATATTAGTAATAATAGCAACAATAATTAGGATGCTGATGTATAAACAAAGTTAATATATAGAATCATAATAACATAATATGATCTTCTGTAGAAGAAGAAAGTGTAGAGGGAAGTTTATGCCAGTGACCTGACAGATATTTCAGATACATATTTTATGTACACTTATAAAAAGAGTAAAGGAGGGGCTGGTAAAATGTTCAGGCAGCATTAAAAAAAGAATTCAGTGAGATTAAAAGTCAGCCAAAACAAACATAAGTAGAATTTACAGTGCTGTATATCATGATGTGATGTGTAATGAACATAAGATGGTGTGAGGTCTATCTCATAGTATTATTCAACCTTGTTCTTGTTTTTCTCTAATTTTGAACTTGTGACTGATGACACTAATGAAAAAAGGATCTAACAAAATAAAATTTCTGCTTTACTGGACTCCTAAATGTATAGACCAAGTATTTAGGTGACATCAACTAAGCCATTGAAAGTCACTAGTAAATATTAAACAGCTTATCTAAAATATGTTTTAAGAGTATTTTGGAAAATGGCATACAAATACCACTTTATGTAGTGTTTAAAGCTAAAAATAAAACCTATTACATCAGCTGAGGATTATAATTTTGTAATCATTAAATTATTGATCTATAGCTAAGATCAAGATGACCAAAAGTAATATAAATACCGTATTCAGTAATACATTCAAAACATATTTGAGGTAATATGTACCTAAATCAATGCTTTCAGAGGAAAAGTTATGTGCAAAACTCTATAGTTGTGTCTGCAGTGCAGATTTGTTCCTATTGTATCCAGATACAGAAAGCTGATGAATGTAGGAAACAGAGAAACAAAAACTTCTGCAGTTGATGGTGGGTTTGATCTGCAGCCCTGGAAGAAGCTCGGGCTGGTGTAACAACAGAGAAATATATAGACTTTAAGCAAGAGAATTACAAACCTGTGTCTCTATAGTGATAAGTAAGAATATGTATTGGGTGTTATGGTGAAGGGTTTTAAGTATAATAATGTGATTTTATAGTTTAAGTTAAGAATTTAGATGTTACAATAGAAGGATATGTGTGTACGTGACCTGAAGAATTATTGGTTGAGAGACAGACGCATTGCAGTAAAAAGTACTACAGGTGATAGGTCATAAAGTCAAAACAAAGTTTCGTGTTAATTGCTTATTGGATTAGAAAGTTATAAATTGCCATGTAACCCTGAATCTTGTGACTATTCTGCGTTATGGCGACTTGTTACCAAATCTCACGACCTCTGAGACTGATGCCTTGTTTGTTATTTTAAGTAATAAATCGTGTATAACCACGATAGTCCCATCTCTTTAATAAGAGCTCCGACGGTGCTGAGAAGGGCTGACAAAAGTGCCCGAAATCAGCACAGAAAATTTACAGATGAACACAGAGGACAAACTAGTAATCTAAACTCTGAAATTTGGCTTTTCGGGTTCTAATTCAAAACATAAATGGTGTGACCATCTGACAATTTGATGGAATATTATTCATAAAAATGTTTTGATCTCTTAAAAGGCCAGAGAGTGGATCCAGCCTATGGAATCTATTAGTCCATGGCATCAGGTTTATTTCAGAGGAAGCAAGAGAAATAATCAGGGCAGTGACTGAAGACCCATGTTTATATGTTTCCTACCATGGTGCACACGTCAAGAATTGCCTCTGTAGATTCCCTTGATGTCTCCTTCTGCTTCTCTACCACTCTTATGCCCTTATGCCAGTGCTCTGGATAGTCAGCTGTGTGTAGCCACAGCAAAACATCTTAGCATGTTTTTCCAGCAGGCCTCATGGCGTGACAATCCAACTGAAATTCTTATGAGTGACAGATTGGCAACTTCCAATTTAGATTCTGAGATCCAGATTACGTTCAAAACTTGAATGGCTTTCCTATTTCTTTTATAACTCTAAAATTTAGTAGGCTGTCTCTTGTTTCAGTATGAATAACATCATTTCCCCTAGCCTTGACAAATGCAATATTGCCCCATCTATACTCATTTATAATGATTATTTTCCTAGCGTGTCACTTGATCATGCCATGATCCTAACATACCTTTTCTGGTCCCTCCCTGCTTGACTGAGTTAAACTAGTTTTCCACACTTCCCTTATTTCATTATTATAGTTTACATTTCTCGACTCTGTGTATTGCCTTTTGTTTAATATCAGTAAGGGCATTAAGACTTGGTCTATGTATGGGCATATTCTGTCCACCTCCACTACGTGCTTATTATATTTTCAGAAAAGCATTTAACAAGTACTTTCACCTTCAGGTTGTAGGGGTAAGGCAGTGTATGACTAAAAGTGCACCAGTAACACTCAAGAGCCTTTTGGCTTTTTTTAGGCTGCGTTTTTTAAAGTTTAACTGTTCTAAAATGTTTTTATCTAGGCAGACTTCATTTTAAGCAGGATGATGATGTGCTTGTTCTGCTAATTGAGGTAAGTTGGCATCAGGTGCAGAGATATTCATGCCAGCTGCGCAAATGTTGTCTGTACTGGTGATACATTCTCATTAAAGAAAAAAGCCCCCGTCTGTGCTCATCAGAGCTAGAATGCACTGAGTAGATGCAAGGCAGGTTGATGTTTTTAACCTGGTTCAAGCAACCAAGAAATCCTGCCACCACTGTGTCTGGGTGTAGGCCAAGTAATGGAAATAAGGTAGGCCTTGTGCTCTCCTGTCCTTTCTTTCCATAGTGTCAGAGAGAAAGGAATGTGATTCTCTCTTCTGTTCAGGCATGGATTTGCTGAGGGTGGAGGAGGAAAGTGGGTGAGAAAGAATCTTTAGCCTATGGATTCCTATTGATTGGTGTGATGTTCATGCTCATCCACTATGTGAGACAGCTGTCAATGTGTAGCCTACCAGTCTGGTTGGACTTGGAGGAAAGTTTCGTTTTCAGTTGCAGCATCTGGTCTTAAATATTGGATTATAGATTTTTTTTTTAATGTATCAGGGGAGGAAGAGAAGTGAGAGTAAAAACCCTTTTTGAGGACAATGAATCAGGAGGCAAGGTACACAGTTTATTCTTGACAAAAGTCAAAGGAAGAAATATCTTAAATCTTACAGCTCCAGGACAAAAATCAGACAACCACCCTCAGTTTGGACTCCTGTCCTGGATTTTCACCAGAAGTAATGGCAGTCTGGATATCTAAGGAAATTAGTCTCCCCAGTATAAGAAGGTCTAAATTAATCATCAGATCTGCACACACTTCTGAAAGTGCTGGAGTGAGTCCTTGGGAAGAATCTCAGGGAAAAATATCTCAAGGTCTCTGACACAAAGGATTTTCTCAAAATGCTGTTTAGAGAAACCTGCCATTATTAAAAAAAGAAAAAAAAGTAGCAAAAACCCAGTGAAAGTGTCTTTCCAATAACCAAATCTTGACAAAAGTTATTAGTGTTTTATGATAAAAATAGAAGTACTAAGAGGGGTTCTCATTTACATAATGACATAAAAATATATTCTACTGTAAGGTGTGAATAAAAGAATAATCTCCAAGATGTGTGAATCCTTCTGCTTTATTGAGGAAAGTTTCAGCTGGAGTACTATATCCAGTTTTGGGCTACTCTTTAAAGAAGTGTTGTTTTCCCTGCACTCTACTGATATGAATATCCAGAACTGTTGAAATTAGCTGCTGTGTAATGATCTGTGATATTTCAGGTTGTTTAGCTTAGGTATGACATACTAGAAACATTATTTTCTGTCCAGTTAGAAGAAAATAGAAGGAAGGAAGCGATCAGGTGAATGTAGTAATGTAACTCCCCAAGTCTCAAAATACTGAAACTGGGATATGCAGTGGAAGAAATAGGAGGCCAGTTAAAAACATAAGAGAAGGAACATTTTTGCATGGTGGGCAGTAAATTCCTGGATCATTCTCCTATAGGAGATTTTGCTGGCAGTCAGAATCAACAAGTTCAAGGAGGGATTGAACAAATTCCCAGATAGCAGATACATAAAGGGAGGCTAAAAGGACTAGGGAAGGGATTTCCCCTCTAGAATCCCAAGTAAAATATTTGTAGATATAAGAGAAGTACAACAGGGATGGGCTTCAGAAAATGAGCAGGCTTACATACTCTATTTGAATAGCTTTTCTCATTGTTACTGTCTGAGACAGAGTGCTGGACTAGATGTACTATTAGTCTGATCTAATAGAAAACTTATTACATTTTTAAGATAGATCTGCATTTTATCCATAAGAGAACTTAAAGAAAATTAATCCTTTCTCTCTCTCACCTGAAAATGTATTTTCATGGTGACAGGATATCTTTTAACAGTTTGGATTATGGAACATTCAGATACTCTTTCTGGATATATAAGCAAAGACAATGGTATTACTAGTTCAAATTTAATTTCTTTAGACAGTTATATTCTGATGGATTTTAATTTTCTGGATTAGGGCAAATCAGACCAGGGAACATGCTATTCTTCTTTCAGTGTTATTTAAGGCTAGGCAAGCCTTGGAGGGCATTAATCTTCTGTGAGTCCAGAGGGAAGAGAAAACATTTTCCAGGCTACTGGTGGAATTCATCTCTCTGCAGAGGAGATTTTTCTTTGCCTACTCACTGAACAGCCTAACAAGGAATGGAGTGGGCTGCAAAGCTATCAATGGATTCTGGAAGTGTGCCTTGCCCAGAAATCACATTTGAGCATCTTATGATCCTTCTGCACAAAAACAAATAGAAAATCCTACACTAGAGATTTTGATCAAAAGTAAAGTGGTTTTATACAAAGGTATATAGGCCTGCAAACTGACCCCTCCCTTATCTTCAGTCTCCATACTGGACTACCCGTCTTAGCTGACATATGAAAGAAGCTTTTCCAACTACTGCAGCCCTTGGGACAGAAAATCTGTAGTAATTTGTCCAACATTTTAATGTTAATAAAAATGCAGTGCATTCAACTAATGTAACAGAACTGTGAAAGAAAAAGCATGTACTGCTGTCACTAATGAAAAAGACTACTGACTTCCTGCATGGAGAGCATATATTTAATCTCTTTCTGACTGCAGTTTCTAAAATTGCTCTCGCCATTCTTAATTTTATAGCATTCTATGCCTGTGCTCAGATTCAAGATGGAACAAGTTAAGAGGCTTCAACCAGTGTGCATACTTCTTTTGAGTGAAAATAATTCATTATTTGAATTGTATAATGCCACTGATTTTTGATGCCAGTATTATACGATGATGTATGTCACCATTGTTGTGGTTACCATATGTCACAGCTATTACAGCAGGAAACTCTTGTTGCTAACCAAGCTAGAAGATGGGAGAGGAATTAACTGGAATGTTAAACCCTGTGGCCTGGTGCAAAGGGTCCAGAAACAGATATTGTAATGGATATGCCTTTAAATTGTTGTAACCCATGATTTAAATTGCATGTTGTAGGAAATACTGTAGCAGGAACCACCTGGACGGGGAGGATGAGACCCACAAGAATCAGTGCAAGAGGGGCAGTGATCTGACCTGAGCTAGTTTTGGTGCCCAATAATGCCACAAAAACCACAGAAGTGTCCTGTCTGGAGTGGCTGCCATAACAGATGTAGACCAAAGTCATGGACTAAACAAACTCAATGGACATTTGTAGAAGTGTTGTATTTTATGTTCATTTTAGGGACATTTCACAGAGGTGGTCCATAAACCGTGGGAGTGATACTTGTGTGTGTATATGTAAAAGGGTGGGGTGGGAGGTAGTGGTTCTTAGGGATCTGTTTGATAGTGTGGGAAGTGAATGAGATGTAAAAGATGTGGAAAAACAGGTGAAAACTGGTTTTGGCTAGGATAGAGTTTAATTTCTTCACAGCAGCTTGTTTGGTGCTGTGTTTTGGATCTGTGATGAAAACTGTTGATAAAACAGAGATGTTTCTGTTATTTCTGAGCAGTGCTGACATAGTCAAGGCCTTCTCTGCCTCTCAAAGAGCCCCACCAGTGAGTAGGCTGGGAGTGCATAAGCTGTTAGGGGACACAGCCAGGACAGCTGCCCCCAACAGACCAAAGGAATATTCCAGACCCTATGACATCACACTCAGCAATAAAACTTGGTGGGTGGAGAGAGGTTGGCTGTGGCAGACATTGCCAAGGGACTGGCGAGGTGGTGGTCTGTTGGTGCTGGGCAGCTGGGCTCTCTTCTATTACATTTTGTTTCTGTTCCCTTTTAATGGTTTTGTTTTGTTTTGTTTGCTTTGATTTGAGGGTTGATTTTAGTTATTAAACTGTTTTTATCTCGCCCCATGACTTCTCTCACTTTTACCCTTCTGATCCTCCCTCTCTCACCAGGGGACAGTGAGAGAGAGGCTGTGTGGTGCTTAGTTACCTATTGGGGTTAAACTACACCAACTGAATATACAGAATCCAAGTCACTTAGGGACTTGACTGACCTGAACACTATAGATTATGAAACCTTTATTATCTCAGATTATATTGCTTTTCCACAGAGGTGTCTGTCATTTACTTTACAGCTCCTTACATTGCTAAATCTACCCACAATACATGCTAATACATGCTACAGAGCTCCCAGTGAGGGTGATCAAAGTAACCTTACTGTGAGGAAGAATTAACCTCATACAAGTTTCATTGCCACGGAAACAGCAGGCCTCATCAAACACATAGGACTATGCACTTTGTTCCCTGTGAAACTGTTTTAAATAAAACCTGCAAACTCCTTCTGAGACTAAATCTATGCCTGATGTCCAAGGAAAAACCGTTTCCAGATAAATAATTAAGTATATGAATTTAAAGGATATGGGTCTCCAATTGTCTTTGTTTTTCTCCTTAAAGACAAAAGTACCTTTGAATGTTGATATATTTGCAAATAAGGAAATAGGCAGTGCCATTCCCACTTTGTAATCACATGAACACAAAATTACGAATTTCTTTGGAACAGCTCTTCTTGCATATTGCTATGTGCAGCTACAGCTTGGAAACAGGTACTAAAAGTGCACAGAAGAATTTTTGTACTCTCGAGGATATCCATCACAGCTTATCAGAAGGCAGTATGACAGAATATCCCTTTATTGGGAATATATTTTTTTTATAAAAAATGTTCATGGTATGAGAGTGAAGGCTAAATATTTCAAAGAATTGATATGAAACATTTACAGAAAAATAAAACTTTTACAAGGAAAGAACAAAATCTTGTGAGATCGAGCCTATGAGAGCAGAGTTTACTTTTTGAGAACCTACACCCCTGCAAACAGCAATATTATGCAGGATTCTACATTTGAGGGTATCACCCACAGCCCTTTTCTTCTTGTCTAATACAGTGTTATTGTTATGTGTTCTAGTTAGTCTCTACATGCCACTCTGAATATGGTGAGCTTCTGCAGGTCCTGTATCATAACTGTCAGCTCTTCGCAGGTTTTTTGAGTATGCTATTTCATATGGCACTGTATGCCTTTGTTTAGGTAACTGAATCTCACTTGGAAAGCTACTAAAAATATTTCAAGTCTAGTGCTCTGCCATAAGCCTCATTTAGATTTCTACTGCAATTTCAGACGCCCTAGAGTATCGAAGACATCTGCACAGGTCTGACAGATATGACACAGGAGCTATTGGAGATTCATGCCCCTCTGAAGTACCCATTAGAGGCTAGGCAGGGTGTTTGAAATGGTATAGACATCTGTGTTTAGGCAGTAGAATAAACTCTCTTAATGTCTTAATCTCAGTTTGGATTTCACCCAAATAGCCTAAGTTTTGAAATTTAATTAAGTAAACTGATTTGCAAAAGTTACTGAGAAACCAACATGACTTACTGAAGTCAGAGTTGTATTCAGGGGAGGGGGAGCAAGACATGATTAATGACTAGACATATGAAGAGAAAAAAAGTATGCCTATCCAGTTTTCTCTCCACTACTAATAAATAAATGAATAAATAAATAATTAAATAAAAAATAAATGTATCTTGAAATGCAATAAACATCTTTTTTAGAAATAGTAATTATGGGGGTAGAATTCTCAGATTGCATGAATATTCACATTTGTAGATTATTCTGCTTTGCCCGTGTTTGCATCTCTTAACCTACTTGCATATCTTCAGGCAATCAAATGTAGCAGGCAGGATCACACACAGAGGCAAATTTCAAAGTCACAAGCATTTTCACAAACTGATTGGCACACAGAGGGATTTCTTACAGAATTGCTTCCATGCTCATCCAAACACGAACAATCATGTGCAATTTTATCTGACCTATGCTAGGGAATGAATTTTAAACATGAATACTGATCCATGCAGTAAAAGATTCTATCTAAAAATAATAATCCTAACAACAGAAATCAAATCCCATTTAAATATTGCCAGTCTGCTTACAGATAGTGCATGCAGAAAACAGGCTACATTGAATGTATGGATTTGTTTCAAAATAGACACTATTCTGTGCTAGGAAAACACAGAGCTAAGGAGTACTATGCAGTGAGTGTAGCTCAAACAAGTTTTGGTGTACACAAAGAGTCCAGTGGCAGAGCAGAGAGGTACAAAGTCTGTGCTTCCAAAAGCTCTGTCAGTTGATGCACAGTAACAGTGTATGCTGCGTGTCACACAAAACCAGTACCCTCCCTGTACTGTACAGGCACCCCTAACACACCTTGTGAGATCTGTACAGATTTATTTCGCTCTGGGTGCTGAATGGGTCACTTGGCATTGCCTTTCTTCCCTTACTGGGGCTGTGCAGTGGCACAAAGCTCTGATCAGCCATGCAGCACCATCCTCCTCTTTCATGCTCGGTCTTCACCTGTGTGTGGTGGTTTGGTGGCTTTATCACCCACTTTTGTACTGGGAATAGCTGGCAGTGATGAGGGGTTTCAGTGGAGAAGGCTATTTCTGCAGCCAGATAGAGAAGCCTATGGACCTCCAGATCACACATATTTACACGAGAGAAGCAGCTGTTAGGGGCAAGAGACATGGGTGATATGCTTTTTTGGGAGACATGGTGAAAGGTGCTTGGGGAGACATGGATAGAATCTATTGGAGGAGGCTTAAGGGGAGAGACTTAAGAAAATACACAGAAGATAGGTTCTTGGGAAAACAGGTGAGAGGCTTTGGAGGAAAAATGGAGAGAATTTTGGGGCAGACACACGGGGGAGATGCTCCTAGGGGCCCGCTTGGAAGAGGTTTTCAGCAAGACACACAGTAAGTGTTCTGAATTTACTCTTGGAGACATGCAGATGGCATGGCTTTAGGGGTAGATGACAGAAATTGCATGAATAAATGAGAGACTACAGGAACACCCAAGAGAGAACCCTGAGGGAGACTGAAAGACATGAGAGGAGAGAGCACCAAAGTGGCTTCCAGGGATCCTCATGGCTATTCATCTTAGGGTTATGCACTGCACAGCTGAGCCTACTGAGCTGACCTACCCAACTTTCCTCACAAACCTTTCCATCTTCCTGTCTGCAAGATAGGGAGGTTATGTAATACTTAAAATGATTTGAATATCTGTAAATAAACTGTTTTGATATCCAAATCCATTTAATTTCCATATTAGAATTTTTTTTATGGTAATAAGAGTTGTGCAGCTGTAATAACACTACAAGACTTTAAACTCACATTAGTTGGCATCAGTGTTCACCAACAGCTATGGAACCTGCATAATTAGTTCTTTTTTTATTTAGAAAACATGACCTGGCAGTTAAAATTACAGATCAGTTCTCTGAAACAAACTATTTAGAGGCTATTAAACTACAGTTTGTATTTTCTTACTATGATTTTATTATTACATGCTACATATTCTAGGACCTGTCACACTTAACCTTGTTTAATTAGGCCTCATGGTTACAAGGTTAAAAAGGTAGGTTAAAGGGTATTTTTGGTTGTATGTGATCTTTTAAGCAAAAACCTACCAGAGACAGTCTCAGGTTTTCAGATGACCTTTATAATGTTTTTGTATCCCTTTACTTCTCATCATTATTGCTTCTTGTCTTTAACCTTCAGACTAAAAAGTGCTTTGATTGCATCATTATAAATCTACTTCTCCCCACCTCTCTCTGATAGTACTTCTGTTGCTTACTAAATCCTTTTTTTAACTAACTCTTATTCTTTTTTCAATATCCCAAACAAATAAGAAAGCTTTTTCCTTCTTTTGTATTTCTACACTTTTGTTTATAGGGGTACTTTGGAAGATGATTTCTTTGCCACAGGAGGACAAGATAAATCTGTTTTGTTTTCAACATCATCTGCAAACCTGTTTCAAACATACCAAATGAGTTCCTTACCTTGTTAGATTTGTTAGTGGAATTGAATGTGACTTCTATCTTTTAATTTTCCTGTCAGGATATGTCAAGTGTAAGCTAATTATTTTACACAGCACTTCTTGATTTCTCTGTTTTCTAAGTTCATTGACAGGAATAAGACAGTGAAAAAATATGGATTTTAAGGGGCTTGTCTACATAGTATATGTAGAGCATATACTATGCATAGTAAGCTTTGCACGGCATCCAGTTCAGCACCAATGTGCCATTTCTACAAATGTATTGTGAGATTTCATCTAAAGGATGAGATACAGTACCTGAAGCATTAGTTTAATGCCTTATTTATGTGTCTATATTTATGAGCCATCTCATTCTGTGGGATTTTCCTAAAGCAAATGTATATATTTGCTTATATATTTTATGAAGACCTTCAGATGTCATTCACTTGAGTTCCAGCCTGCCATGATGCCAAATGGAGCAGGAGCAATTCTTAAAAAACAACAACAACAACAAAAAGAGGTGGTGTTTCAAGTCCTACATTTTGCAGAATACCCTTATGATTAGAGCTTTTTCCTTATAAGTGGAAGGACATGGTTCTAGATCTGATTCTAACTGAGTGTCCTGGAATTCACGTGTCCTATGTGGGAAATTTTTGGAGTAGGTATTTTATTTTCCTTTGGAAGTGTTATGCAATGGGGAAGACAAAATTGCGTGGTGCCACTGGGAGAGCACAGGTCATGGAGACTGCATAAGAGCAAGAAGAAGGAGACTTTTGCCTCACCAGATGATAAAGATCTCGACTAGATGATCTTCCCTAGGGTAGATCTATAAATTGTGTTTGATCATTAGGATAAGCTACATTTTTCTCCGGTGGAGTTTCTGTGGGGATGGATGATCACCAAGGTAGAACACAGATACTAAATGTGGAGTGAAAGAAAGAAAAGGCATCAGAAAAATATGTAATACCTTCAAAACAAAGCATGTTGACTGACATAGTTACAAAGAGAGAATTGCCTTTATTACACACAATGGATAAGTAATGCATAGGTACAACCTCAAATCATTACAGCTTCTGTCACTGGGTTGATTAAGAGCTTAGATACACATCTTACTTCTCAATTTGGAGCTTTAATTATAAGACTGCAATGACACTAAAATCAGTCATTGACCACTGTGGTTATTTCATGTCCGTTAGGACATGCCTTTGCTCTTGACAAAATAATGATCATTCAGTATATTTTCATCCATCAATATTTGATTAATGAAGAAATGGTAGTTTTCTTTTAGCTAAGAATGCCAGTTTGTCTCAAAGTGGTTTAACATCTGAAAAGCAAAATCAGTCCTTATTGAATACCAGAACACCATAAAGTAACATAATGCTGAAAAAAGGCTCATAAAGAAAGACATTGAATGGAATCAGCTTAAGAATACTTATCAAGAACATAATATATTTCTAATTAGAGTGACATACATTTTAATTTAAGAGAATTGAACTGAAGTTTATATATGTAATTAAGTATGGCTTCTGACAAAACTGTTATTACTATTACAAATTACTAGCTAATAGCTTCAGGATGAAGTCATTGACAGTTAATGATATCCATGACATATTTTCATAACTTCTGTAACTGCTGCTCCAGAGGAGCTTGTTACCATTACAAATCTTAAAAGCAAGTCTTACTTTTCAACTCTGCTTCCCCTTAAAAGCTTAATGTTATGCAAAGGAGTGGAGACAGCTCAGCAGGGTCATTTAGTTTTATGGACTAAAACTACTTGGAGAGAAGGAGTACTTTTATCTGTTAGGGTATGTTAAACTGTTGTGCTTTACCACATATTAAAGCAAAATTTACATGAAAGTGGAACTAAAGCAGGGTTAGGATTGGCAATAGAATTGGGTAAACCAGATTAAACCAAAAGTTTGTATCTGTCTGAGTATCTGGAACTAGAAGTTAATGTTCATGTCTGTGCACCCTTGGTTTTATGAATTTGGAACCAATTAGGACATTACTGTTGGTATGTCCATTTTCTCATGAGTTGCTTACAAAGATTTTCTAAGACAATTGATGTATTTTCAATGTTGCTTGTTCTATAGATATTTACACAAAGGGAAAAGAAGTAAACATAAAATTACATGTTTGAGACAAGGTGTTATCAGTGACAGAAATGCAACGTCTAATCAGCTATTTATCTGTGAAATGACTGTATGCCTCTTTGGCAGTTTTCTTGAGGCAAAGCCCCTGACTTTTGGTAATACAACTGGACACATCAGACAGTTGCAGAATACTTCTGAAGGTGATTCTCTAATTGGTGGCTTAAGTAATGAACTATAAAAAGTAATTAAGTTACCTTTTAATTGCAGGTATAAAATAATGGGTTTTTCGTAAGATAATATTTTGTCATCTATCATTCACTTCTAGGTGATCGCCAGTGAATGATAGATGACAAAATATTATCTTTTTTAAGATGTTAATAAATCATGATTTATTAACATCCAATTTAGTGATACTTATTCTGTAAATCACAGGAGTAATTGAAAAATAATTTGCAATACAGTACAGCAGTTTATCAAAATAGCCTCAAAAACTGTAATACCATAAACTGTGTAATGATAATCAAATCATCTTCATGGAATCACAGAATCATATAAGGGTTAGGCTGGAAAGGACCTCTTAATATTATTTAGTGTGTGTGTCCCTCTGCCTTTTCAATAAAATATGCTGTAGTTTCAATAGCTTTCAGTAAAATATGTGGCAGACTATATTCTCAAAGCAAACTTGAACCACTTAAGTCGTGTTTCTTAGATTTCACCTTCTCCACCTGTAAGTAGGTTATTAATTTTCTTTTAAACATATCTTTTCACCTCCTGGTTTTGTCTGGGATGAAGAACTGTACGGTTAAAAAAATACAGAAGTCCAGAAATATTGCAAAACCCTTTCAGATTAATCTGCAAAGTTGGGTCTAAGGAGATACAATGGAATTAAGATACAATATATACAATGGAATAATTTAACTTTTCTTAATTGTATCTTTCTGATTTTCATTAATAAACATTTTGGTTTTGATCTGGTAGTCCAGGTGATCAAATGGGAAGTTCATATTGTTTCATCTTTCTTATCAGATTATTATTACTCTTGAATTTTGGACTGGTTCAGGTGTTTTTTGTTGTTTTGTTCTTTTGTTTTTATCTACTTTTTGAAAGACAATTTCATTATCACTGACTAAGCATATCTGTCTCATTTACACACTCGGCTGACTCAGTAAAACACCTCCTACTGATTTCAGCAATAAAGGTTCAGAACTTTAGAGCTAAAGTTCATTCCATCTAAATTTAGTTGCTGAAAAGATATACTTTGGGACTGCAAATCCAGGTGTTTAAGAAGTCATTGCCAAAGCTCAAACTGGTCCATATCACCTTCCTTTCTAGTTAATGGAGAGAACAAGGCATTCCAAGAGGGTGATTCACTTCATCCCAAAACACTTGCCTAACACTGATGAAGAAAAATCACTCTCCCACTTGGTCTGATTCTGGATAGGACAGGGGAGCGTCCGTGAATGGAGATCCTCCAGAATATAGGTCACAACTCTGACAGGCTTAATCATGCTCTAGGCAGTTTTTTTCCCTCTCTTTCTGTCTTTATTGACTACAAGAAACCCAAACATTTGTACTCCTAGCACAGGTGCTTCAGCCTTCCACTAGATGTTCTGAGAATTTCCATTTTGCACTTTCTTTCAAGTTACTGTTTACATACAACTGCTAAATCTTTCCTTGTGGCTCTTCTTTTTTTTTTTTTTTTTTCCCCCCACTGTCTAACTTCTGTTCTACTATTTCTGGTGTGTGGGTTGAATTGCCATCCTTTTTTTCCACAGAAAGTTCAGCACAGACTGTGCATGTCACAGCTAATTTCATGAAAACAGTTATATGCAAATGAAACAAACATATAAACTCTAAGACAACAAAGGCCAAATTTTCACAAAAATTGTCAGGTGATTCGGGTCTAACTTAGGCATTAGACTTATTCCTTTTTAAAGGGTTATTTTCCACATGGCTTTCTGAAAATTATACTGTTTTTCTCTACTTCCCAAACCAAACACACTCATCTGTTGACGTCCCACTTCTGGAACTGGCTACAAGCGGAATTGCACAGACTTTTCCTCTCTAATTCTCTCTTCGGTACTCTCTCCCAGCCCTGAGTATCTTTTGTGTACAGTAATGTGCACATACCCAACAGTCTAGGAAACTCAAATCTAGTCCATATAAAGCTGGCTTGCTGGTTTATTTTGAAGGAAGATCATCACAATCTTAGTCTTTACACTTTTCTACCTGATGCCTCATTTAATCCCCTTTTTAAGTGTCATGGCAGAGAGGGCTGCATTCATTGTCTGAAAAGGAATGAAAACTGTTGCTTGGGGTTGGTTTTCCTACTGGTTGAAGTACAGTTCCTCCCACAGAGGTCAGCGCATTTCTAGTAATCTTTCTGTCTCGCTCCTACTTCCATCATTTCCATCATTTGTTGGGTTTTTTTGCCTTTTTTTTTTT
>VZTH01016566.1:60084-79060 GCA_013397815.1 Aleadryas rufinucha | reverse complement strand
GGTTGGTTTGTTTGTTTGTGTTTTTTGTTTGTCTGTTTGGAGTTTTTCTTTGATTGTTTTTTTGTTGGTTTGTTGTGGTTTCTTTCATTACTCCATACATATATTTACATAAAGTACTCCTTTTCTTTTTCACCCAAGGGTATTGTAGTATCCTGAGGTATTTAAAGATGTCAGCTAAGTCTGCTAATACTTTTTGAAATTCCATGACCCCTGAGGAAAAACGTGGAAATGTATTCTGGTTTTTGATTAACTAAGGCTTCAGTTTATGCAAAACTGACAGACAAATGGAGTGGAAGTGATACATAAGACAAATATAACTAGACACCAATTTAATGAACTGACATTTCATTTGCCATCTCTGTGGAAGGGGGTGGTTCCAACAGGAAGAGCCTTATGTATGAAATTTTGCTTTTTTCTAGACAGAGGACAGTAGAGAAAGCTTTTCGAGAAAGAATATAGGTTTGTATTACACAAATATCCAATCCTTTTCTGGTGTTGAAACAACTGACCAGGGAATAAAGGGTACTGATGTGGGGTATGGACTTACAGAACCTTGTATTTATTTTCTTCTGCACTGTACCTCATGTAAATATTTGTATTTTTGAATAAAGATTATAAAATGTTACCATTAAGAATGGTACAGATGATTCACAGAGAAAGAGTATGGCTCACATTAATGAAAAATTAAAAGTGCCCAATACTAAAGTTCTGGAGTGTCTGTCTACATTGACTACAGAAGGAAGTTAAATGACTCATGCAGACCAGACAGCAGCTTTCAAGCAGCTAACTTAGTTTAGGAGTTTTCCAGCCTTTAAGTCTACCAAGAATAAGGTTTGAGTAACATTTAGATGAAGCAAATCCATGCTTAGGGCTTTACGTCCCTTAGTTGCTTTTGAATATCTTAGATATAATCAGATTATTTTCCAGAAGTGACTCAACTTTTCACAGAACTTAGCATCTTTTATCTATAAGCCCAAAGTTTATTATATGCCTGCAAAGCATAAAATGTGAGACCTTTCTAGCTTCTCATATCACATTCATTAGCTTCATCTCAAGTAGCGGATGTTTAAAAATCTTTTAGAACTTATTCCATTATATGAGTTTTTATGCTCTGTGGCTCTTCCTTAGCCTTGATCACAAGTTTTTTTGCTAACCTCTGTTCACATACAGTTTTGTATTTGCCTGCCTCCATTATCTTTTTGCTTGTGTAAAGTTCTTTGAACTTTCAGTCACTTTTCCCATTAATAACTGTGATATGACACATTCCTTAAAATGAAACTTTGTATATAAACATTTCAAATGAAATGAAAAATGACTCAAGGTTTGAGTAACTGAATATACTGTATAATATCACTAATCTCTCTCTCCTCTTAATGCTAGCTGCAGCTCCACAGGACAACTTCTTCAGCCTGGAAAATTATGTTCTGAAGGAACCAGACATTTCAGGGAGTCTAAATTTAAAGTTAGAAGATTATCACTAAAGCCGATCTATTGGAATTACTTATCTCAGCCAAAGTAATTCAGGTGCAGTGAAACACTTCTAATTTTAAATTTAAGAGCACTGAACAGTGAGGGGGATTCTTTGGCATAGCAAAGAACTTAGTTGCTACTGCTCTCTCCTTCTCATTCTTTCTGCTTTCCAACTTCATCATGTTAAAGTCCATGCTTCCAAAATCCAAATGCTGATTGTGTTAGATAAAAATTTTGTCCTAATGAAAATATTAGGAAAAAATATTTACTATTAAATATTATACAGCTCTTAAAAATAGATAAATTATATGTTGTTTCTAAAACGCTGTAAGGAGTAACACTCTGGAATACCATATATATATACATATGTGGTGCAAAGATAACTCTTGGGAAAACAGTATAAGAGGGTGATAAACTCATCAAATGGCTGGTAAAGTGAGACTTGTAGGAGGTTTCATTAAAGGTGAATTTGAAAAGATTGAAGTAAATAGACTCTCTTGGACTGTTCAGGCACAACAGAGACAGGAGAAATGTAGGCAGATTGTTTTGATATGGGCAGATGGAGGGGCCATGCATTTATTTGTTTCTCAAATGCATTGGTAGAAGATAGGAGCCAGTAATTGTGCTCCAATGGTGTTCGATGATTGAATTCTTCACAAGTTCATGAGGACCAACACTCCCAGTAACTTGCACATGAAAATATTGTCAGTTACCTCACAATTGTCAGCAAGGGGCACAATACATCTATCATGACACATTTAGGAGTTATTTGCAATTTTGTAGTTAAAAACATGAAGATTCTTCATTAATGTATTGTTTTCAATCCTAAGATTAAGGGAAAACAAAGTAAGGTATAGGAAATCTTTGAATGTCACATTTCTGTATTCCGGTTGAAACACTGCAGAATTGAGGTTTACCATATTTCTGTTGAACTACATCTCCTCCAGCAATGGAGTTCCTAAAGGACAGAAATTGAATGCCAAGACCACAACCTGGTAATTCTGATTTTAAGCTATTGTAATAATTGGAGATAACCAAACAAAGCTAAGAGCATGATCATTAGCATCAGGCAATGTGTTGCAACCTGTGACCTTTCTGTGTGGCTGCACCTCATGGAGCCCCAGGTCAGACTGGCACTGCATTCCCATCTACAGTATCCTGAATACATTCAGATATTCTCAGTAACATAAATTAAAGTTTAATTACATAAAAAGAAAAAGGTTTGATTGTGCAAGAAAGGCACAGAACTGATTGCAGAGCCATAGTATGCACAGATCAGATTTAGCACTATAATAAATTTGTATAGTTTTGTACTTTGAGAAGGCTATCTACGGTCACACTGGACAGATTCTGGAAAGGTGATACTCAGGATTCTTTTCACTTATGGAAAATGAATACTGATCAACAGAAATCTTGACTCTTTTTATGAACCCAAGGCTAATACAAAAATACATGCATGTGTTAAAAAAACCCTAACCCAACCAACCAAACAAAAAACTCCCAATCCACAAAACAACCCAAAAACCATTTTGAGGTGTCTTAAATTAATTCATCCTATCAGGCTTTAGATAGTAAACTGAAATGCTTGACTATGGAGCAAACTTAGCAAACTTAAAGATGCTTACACTTAAAGACACTCTACAGTCAGTGAATTGAAATAGTCACCTCCAAAGATTTCTTCAGATGTACAGCCCTTCTAGAGGATTTTCCCATCCTTTGAGCAATTTTGAGCAATACCTCTTTAATGCAGATATGAAAAATCAATATCAAAACTAGGGAGGATGCATTTGTGCCTTTCCATTCTTTCTGAAAAGAGTAACTTCATTGCAAATTTCCATATACAAATGGGTTCAGGTCTTAACCTCAGTGATGGACTTACTGGTTAACACAGTTTCAGACAGAAGGAAACTACATTTCTAAAAGTAAGTTAATGATAGTGATACATTTACTACAGCTTTATTGAAGGGACAAAATGTTATAGTGATTGAAAATAATATTCTATGTACTGGCTGTTATTTTATGCTAACATTCTTATCATACAGAGCATGGCTAACCTCTCTCAACATCCATTCTCTCATACTTTGTTTCATAATTAATAAATAAAATTAGTAAGCATCTCTCAAGCTGCTTTTTAAAATAAAATATGGCACAGCTTTGTAATGAGGTTTGACATTCCGTGTTTCATTTTAATCCTTTCTAAATGGGTACAGGTCCATATGACATATGGGTAAATATACTTGAAGATGTCTTCAACTGCAAAAATAGTCAAAGCCATCAAGGTGTTCAACACTTAATGTAGAATCCACACAGTTTTTCATGAATAAAAAAGTGAATAGCTGCATTAAGTACATGTAACCTGTCACAAAATTACTTATGCCTTCCCCTGGGTAATTCCTGCTTATGTGCTCTGCTCATTCAATTCTATAACACATTTTTAATAATAAATAACAAATTCAATAATAAATTTGGATGTCAGGTGCTGAACTTAGGAACTTGTCTTTTTTATTTCTCAGTGTTAATATTTTTGTTTCTTCTCTGATTTTACCTGCTAGATGTCAGACACGGAATGAAAAATATAATGACTAAAATGGATAGAAAGAAATAAAAAGAAAAATTAAACCATAAAATTAATTCAAGAGAAAGACTGACATAAAAATGTTGGAATCCTGTAAATTTTCCAAGACATTTTAATAAAATAAATAAATAAATAAATGTGGTCTACTAACCAGAATCCCTTTAAAAACACTTTAGCACCCCACATGGCAACTAATAGACTAATAAACTCAGCAGAGTAATGAAGTTTTAAATGGATTGTGGAATATCATAGAATGAGAGAATGGTTTTGGTTGGAAGGAACCTTAAAAATCACCTAGTTCCAAAACCCCTGCCATGGTCAGGAACACCTTCCACTAGATCAGGTTGCTCAGAACTCCCTCTAACCTGGGCTTAAACACTTTCAGGAATGGGGCATCCTTGACTTCTCCGGACAATCTATGCCAGTGTCTTGACACCATCACAGTAAAAATCTTTTTCCTAATATCTATGCTAAACTTATTCTCTTTCTGTTTGAAGCCATTCCCCCTTGTCCTGTCTTTACATGCCCAAGACTTTACGGTAATTTTGAAAATATAAGCTTTAAGTATAGTATAGTATAGTACTGGTATGGATTAAAGCATTCAGTTGGAAGGTGGTGTCAGTGCAGATAAATTATAGAGAGAATTGGGCAACTCTGGAACCTCAGCAGCAATAATAGAATGGCATGCAATAGTAAAAAGTTTAAGGTTATGAGCAGACTGCCATGATAATTATTGAAAAGGAAGTCTTGTCACGTTGGCAGAAACACGATGGCTCCAGAAAGGAGCTGGAAGAGCCATCCAGCAAAATGGGATTGTTCATGAATATATTTAGGAGGTAAATGTAGAGGAGGAAGAACTGTTGAAACTCAGGTACAACACTGGCACAGTGGTCAATACACCTATTTAGATCTTAATTGCCTTTAGCTTTGAAATTATCATTCCTGTATTTCCAATAGATATTGCATATGAAGAAAGTCTAGTTAAAGTGAGATAGACCTTGGTCTACTAATGCATTTAATTATGTTTGGGGGTTTACTGCAAAAAATCTTTATCTCTTTACTGGAACGGCCCCTCCTAGTTGGTCTCTGTCAGAATCACACCTGAAGTTTGTCCTTGGGTCTTCTTTTGCAAAACCAATCTCCTGTCTCTTTCTAGCTTTGAAAGAATTGCCCAGGGCTGGTGTACCGAAACACTTAGAATTTTAAAGAAAGTGAATTCCTCTCATCTTTTCTTGTTTCACCTTATTCTTGAATAATTTACATTTGTGAGCCTTGAGAGTCTCTCCTTTTCTTTCAAGTGGTGTCATTACAATATTGTCATCTAGCAATGCATTGGGCACTCTATGGCTCTCTTCAAAAGGAATATGAAATCTGAACTGTAATGAGTTGAAAGGTATGAAGTGGAGCCTTGGTCTGAGGGTTTTTTTTCCCAGAGAAGGCTCTATGAACTCCCTTACTTGTCAATGATCTAAAAATTGATGGATATTGATAATGATACAAGACACTAGAATGGTTCACTGTTTTCCTAGGAAAAGAAAAGAAGACCAAAAAACCCTCCAAACCAACCAAACAAATAAACAAAGAAAAAAAAAACCCCCAAAAAGGATATTCAACTTTGTTTAGGCAATCAAGTTATTACATGAATTGGTGACTGATATCCATTGGCTTAAACAGACATGCAGTCAATGTAAATAATAGTAATGACCTCTTCTAACAAAAAAACCCCACCTCTTACATATATGAAAATCTCAAAGCCTAAATGTGATTTCCAGTTGAATTCTCTCCTGGAATTCCAGTCTTTATGTTAACGATTTATTAACTCTTCACATTTCATGTCAGAATAGAATGCTAACAAAGAAAATCTGCATAATATTGGAAAAAAATTATTTCTTTACTAAGAGGTAAATGATATGCAAAAGACAATAAGCTGTGAAGCAAGTTTCAGTTCCTTGACTGATCTTCAGCTGCAATAAACTGTGTATGTTGTCATGTACTTCTGTGTATGAAGAGAAAAATAGTTAATCTTCAGTCAGGGAACATGAGATTCATTAGAAGGGAAGGGTCTCAGTTTCAGTCTTCTTTGAAGTGAATGCTTTACATTAAATTTAGACCGCCAAATTTATTTTCAGGAAACATTTGGTCTAGCATCAAAAAGACTTGCTTTTAAAATATATCTGGCACTCAATACCAAAATGTTTTGCCATTACTGTCAGAAGTCACAGAGTCATATTCATTGCTTATTTTTCTTTGAATAAAAAATGCTTATTGACAAATTTCTTAGATAGATCAGACAGAAAAAAAAAAGACAGAAATATGTCCTTTACTCCCTCCCATTCCTGAATAATTCACATTGAGAGGACTGGGAGAATCTTCTAGAACATCAGACCTGTGTGATCAAATCCTCTTGGGCAGACATATGATGGGCAGCTGTTGTTCCCCCGTCAAGGATGAGTGGAATGTTGTATGGAAGAATAGAGGCAGCACCTCATTCTACCTTCATTTTGAAGGTAAGTTTTGTCCATTAATTTTCTTCCCAAGAAAAGGATTAAGTGGCAACAACAGGGGGCAAAAGTTCTTGGGAATGTCAATCCTGCAAGAAAAGGATTATCTATAGTACCAGGCTAAAATATTTATTGCGGTGAGTGGGAAGAATTGCGATACAATCAATGTGATTGGTAATGCAAACTCCGATTTATTTTCAAAAAGCACATATATTTATACCCTTTACATCATACGATTTCTATCAGCTTTTCTCATTGGCTCTGAGCATCGTGCGTCAATCAATCAATTGTATCAATTCTTCTGTTTCTTCTTCTCAGGGTTCTTCCTCGTCCCGCTTCTTTCTTCTAATCACAATGGATACAACATTCGTATAAGCTCAGCTGTTTTCTTCCTTGTCAGCATATCTTTGCAAACTTGTCAGCACTAGTCTGCACGTATGCAACATGGCGTGCGGCCTAGCACAGAGTCTGTCTGTACAGCTCTTCCATGGACTCTTATTCTTACTTCACAAGTCATCCCTTAATACATACCTACTTGTCCTTATCCCACAAGTCACAAATACCTACTTATTGATCATATCTATTAATAATCATACCTGCTACTCTCTCTTAGCTGCAATTTTTGCAGCTTCCATATTGTAGTCAGTTAAGTCAGCATAATAATATACATTGTATTAAGTTAGTACTTCCCAAGGATATGTAGCTCAAAAGACAACTGTTCTCTCAAGGGACTATTGTTTTATAGCACTGTTGTGCTTTGTCAAAATGTTAATATATTTTATATCTACTTCCCCAAATAATATATTTGTATCTACTTCCCCAAGGATATATGGCTCAAGGGGCTATTATTCTTTTCTATAAACTTATTATTCTTTGTTAGTTCTAAATATCAGTATTGTTCTTTGTTAGTTCGTAAGCATCAGTCTTGGTTGTGCAGGCCCTGCAGACCCTCTAGGCCCTGCAGGCCCTCTAGGGATTCCGAATGCCCTCGAGAAACAAGCCATTCTTCTACAATTTATAATCTGTAGAAGGTCTGAAACATATCTATGTTTTTGTCTTTCATGTTTTTATTAATTAACTTAGGTTTCCCTAAGTTCATACAGCCTTTAAATTCTTGGAAAGATACTTGTCTAGAATGCACACATAGATTGCAGCAGTCAGTGCTACAGGGCTAAAGTCTTTCCTGTACTTTTCTTTATTCTTACACACATTTGTTCAAGCCTTCCAGCCACATGCTCATGAAGGTACGTGCATCTCGTGGACATACATGTTATTTTATTTGTTAAGCAGTCACAAACACTGCTTAGTTCTTTCTACTTTGTGATGAAACCAGACTATAATTTAAGGGTACTGTTATAAAATTCTCTTTTCTTTTATCAGAAGACCTACACAGGAAATGAGAGAGGTGAAGTCATGATAGAATTCTAAATGGATTTGAGAGATAGTAATAGAAATTGCATAGAAAGAACTATCAAATTGAATTGATAATGACACATTTTTATACATTATTAGTACTATCCTGTAGTATTCTACAGAGAAAATATTCTGTGTCAAAGTCTCTGAAGTTCCACTCAGGTTTTATTTGATGAAGAGATAATATGATCTAGCAAGTGGAATGGAAGTGGAAAGTAGAACTCTGATTGT
Organism: Aleadryas rufinucha; assembly: GCA_013397815.1. NCBI lineage: Eukaryota > Metazoa > Chordata > Aves > Passeriformes > Aleadryas > Aleadryas rufinucha. The sequence goes on along the minus strand of VZTH01016566.1, from coordinate 70,870 downwards.
TTACTGTATATCACAACAGTGATTTTTCACTGTAGTTAACAGAAATATTGAATAAAAGAAATATCACTGGTTTTTCTCTTTAGTTGTTTTTTTCTAAACTTTGGACAAATGTTTTGTCTTTGGGATCTCTCACTCAACAAATTTCATGCATTTTCACTGCAGACATGGTACTCTTGTATATACAGTAGGCAACAACTTCTCATATTTGTTCAAAATATTGTTTCCTAACTTTCTGAAATAAATTTGTATGTCTATCAGGCGTGCTTCTATACTTATATCATGTCTACTACCATGTCCTGAGTAATTTTCTACTGAGATTTAGTGGGTTCCATATGCTTGTGAAGATGTCAAAATTGAAATGTCATGTGAAGCTTTAGATAGTATGCAAAATATGTCAGATCATCATGATAGGAAGGCGTCAATATTTAGCTATATTGGTTCAGACCCTCTGGAATAAAAAAAAATGCTGTGCTTATGATCACTATATAGTGGGAAGAATATATGTGTATTTTTTTTTATAAATTAGAAAGGTCTTTATCACAACTGCTAGGCTATTAGAAGCATAGAAAAGAATTATCTGAAGCACTCTGCATTTGAAAATCACATTTAACTTACTCAACCATTAGATTGTTGAGTTAAATGACTAAGAAATCACAAGAAAATGTGCAGAAACAATTTCATTTTTAATTGAGAGAAAATCAGAGCTCAAAACTGATTGAACCTAACCATATGAGCAATTTCCATTTAGTAAATGAAAATGGAAAAAAAACAACCAAACAAAATACAAGCAAACAAACAAAAATGTAAATCATCGTCTGTTTTCTTTAAGAAATTTACCTGTACCTGTCTTGGTTTTGAACTCAGTGACTATTGGAATACATTACCTTTATTTGAAATGCATTATCTGCAATGGACAAAATATTAGAAATAAAAAATTTGCCTTCACTTTTGCAAATATGGGCAGCTTTGTGAAACACAAACATTTCATGATGACTTAGAATGAGGTAACTTTATGTGCACAGAATTATGCTACTCAAACTCTGTTTAATAAAACAGACAACTCCATGTCTTCCCAGAAACCTTATGCATTGATCTTCTCAAGTGAGAATACAGATAGCCCCATGCTGAGGGAGTCTGGTTTAAAATTCTGATGAAAAATGTTTGGGTGTTGAAGAACAGTTAGTCTCTTGTGTTATGATTGCCACATGCTGCTTTCCTATAAATAAAGAGGATGTCAGGTATTAGACGACTTTACTTTCTTTTTTCCCTGTTTGAGAAACAAATAGTATGCCTGTACCTGGAATAATTGTGTGCTGTTTATGACTATAATGAAGTTGTGAGGCCCAGACATATTTGTGGTTTGTTAAATTGGGAACATCAGCTTAAAATACACACTATAGAATTTGGGCACTCTTATTGAGCAATGGGTATGATAAATATGTGAATATATGACAATTCACCTTAGGGTATGATTTATTACCTTATCAAAGAATATTTTAAATAATAGCTTTGGTAAAAGAAAATATTGAAACCCATGCATTATAATACTGTTTTGAAATTCTTAAATTCATTGAATCCTAAAAGAAGAAGATAATCTCCCAAAAGACAGAAATTTTAAAACATGGAGTACGGTAACTACAGACCTTCATCTAAACAATTTCATCCTGGTGAAATCTTAGCAAACTACTGCAATCCTGAATTAAGCTTACTGCTAACTATAAAGCTGTGCAGTGAAGACGGTAATGGGGCATGACATGGTGGTCATGATGGTCAAAAGCATGGAGAATGAGATCTTTGCCAATAAAGCTTTTGCATCCTCAGAAACTTGATCATGTTTGAATTTACTGCCCATAAAGAGAGATTTATTGGAATAGTTCATTCTTTCCATAGCAACCCAAACGCGTAGAGCCATAAAGCAATACACTAGATGATGCTGTTTGAAGAATGATGTCGAAACAATTCAAATGTTTCAGTACGACAGGACAGGTTTTCATATCTGCTAAATAAGTATGTAGCAGAAGCAAAGTATGTTGGCTGTTTGGATGGCAGCTGGGGACCACAGGAAAATCTGTGACCACAAGCAAATCCTTAGTGGAAAAACTGGGAAAACACTGCACTGTTTTAATCTCATTCTCTGTATGATGATGTCTTGATATTCAAATACTATAAAAAAGACTTTTATTGTTATATAGCTACTGCCATTTTATCAGAAATGTGTAGCTTTACTTGAAAAAAATCACAAAAAATAGATCCCAAAAATAAAGAGGGAAAGAAAGAAAAAAAAAATTCCAGATGTGTAGAAAAATCCCTGTGTAGTGCATATATAGGAAAACTCTTGATCTTTGGATTCTGAGAATAAACTTCACTGCTTGTGCTCAGAAAATAGCTGTTGGGAATACAGCTGTGCTTTCCTGTTGGGACTTGCCCGAAGACACAAACAGTTGGAAGAAATCTCTCTAGGAGACATAAACAGTTTGTTTAAAACTCTTCATAAAGGTAGTGTCATGAAAGACCTGGTATCTTGGCTTTTTAGAGGAAAAAATACAATAGCAATGATAAAGTCTCTTATCTCTGGTAAAAATCAGTAACAGTTTCTTAGAAGGAAGCAAGTTGTCCAAACAGACAATACTTTTTCATTTTGTTAAACATGCTTTATGACATATTTAGATACTGATGAGATCTCAGAGGCACAGCATAGCCTAAAGACAATCAGATTTGTTCTCAGTCTTCATTTATCTAATGAAGGCTTATAGCCCTTTAATACCTGTAAAAAATTAAGTGATTCTTTACATCTCTTCTTGTATCAAGTCTGTCTAAATTAATAAAGTTGTGACAAGGATTGCTGAGAGCATAAATGTCTGATATTTTGTATGACTGTCATTATCAAAGTAGATGAACCTTCAACTTATCTTTAGGGCAGCAGCTGGCTTTCTGCTTTCCTTGACTTTCTCTCATGTGAGATGAGCAGGATTTATTCACATCTGTGGAAATCCAGCATACGAATGAGAGATATTTCTTGCTGATGGTTAAATCTGCTGAGGAAAACAGAAAAATCAATCGGAAATGCACATCATGTTGACTCAGGGAAGGCTGCTGTGTTGCACCCATGGCATAGAAAATAAATAGCTCTTTAGCCTGGAGATGTTGATCTTGAAATTTTTGAGCAATTTCTCCCTCAGCATGTATTCATTCCCAATCCCACTCAAGGGCTGGCACCTGTAGTTGTTGCTAAGTGGTGTATCTGCCACATGGTGGAAACATAATATTGATTTTTAGGAAAATCAATTCCCAGTTTTACAAGATCAAAACCAGAAGATAGCAAAAGAGAGACTGGACTTTATTTTATAATGATAATCATTATACTATACAGATTCTTGAAAGAGATGCATGGCTAAGAGACATCATATTGATTTACTGGTAATAAACTCTGCCTGTTATGGTTCTAACTGAGATGCTTGAATCTCTAGATATAACACTATTGATCACAAGCAGTGAGTATGTTCTTATCTGTAAATAAAGAATTCCATTCTATTTTTCAGGCCTTTCAAATTGGTGAAAATGTGGAAAAGCACAAAAGGATGGCAGATGTCACTGCAACCATTTATTTTAAAGAGAAAAATAAAAAACCTGAGTTTTCTAAAAACTATCAGATCTGGAGATGGATCCTTTGGGAAATATTATTGAAATTAGCCTGATCATTTCTGGTGAATTCCAATCCTTAATACAAATTATATTATTAGTTTCTTATCTTTCTTTAGTGAATGCGGCTCATCTCACTTATTATATAGTGACTGAAAGGATCACAGAATCACAGCACAGTTATAGTTGAAAGGCATTTCTGGAGACCCTCTAGTTCAACTCCTCTGCCAAGGCAGGGTCACCTAGAGTGGGTGACACAGTAATGCATGCAGGTGGATTTTGAACATCTCCAGACAGGGAGACTTCACAACCTCCCTGGGCAGCCTGTTCCAGTGCTCTGCCACCCTCCGTGTTAAGAAGTATTTCGTCGTGTTGAGGTGGAACTTCATGTGTTTCAGTTTATGTCCATTACTCCTCATCCTGTTGCTGGGCATCACTGAAGAGTCTGGCACCATCTTCTTGGCACCTGCCTTTGAGGTATTTATAGATACTTATGAGATCCCTCTCAGTCTTCTCCACACTAAGCAGGCCCAGGTCCTGCAGTGTTTCCTCATAAGAGATGCTCTACACTCCTCATCATCTTTGTGGTTATCTGCTGGACTCTCTCCAGTAGCTCCTTGTCTTTCTTGAACTATGGAGACCAGAAATGAACACAATACTCCAGATGCGGTGTCACTAGGGCTGAGTAGATGGCAAGGATCACGTCCCTCGACCTGCTGGCCACACTCTTCCTAAAGCAGTGAAGCAAAAAAGGCTCTTGCATTTACAATAACCTATTATCAGAAAAAAACAATTAATAGGAAATAATAACAACACATATGTTAATCCAACTTTATTATAGATACTAGAATACATTTGGGATAATAATTTTAGCAAAATATTTATTACACCGTTTAAAATATTGCTTGCCATGTTCACAGTGAATAGAAGAAAAATAACAGCCAGAGTAGCAATGCAATCTTAAAAGTTTAGTCAAGTCAGGCAGATTGTCCTCTGAAAATACATCTAAACAAGTTTATGAAGTAGTCTAATATTTTATTACCATAGTTTAACACAGTTTTGTCACATATAGAAACAATCTAAACTATTTATCCAAGCAATAGACACGCTTATGTACACCTATCTAAGTGCATTTTAAGGTGCCTTTGGTACAATATGGAGATTGACAGCAGTAATATTTTAAAGGTGCTATTCCTTTCCTCTTGAATATCAGTAATATAGTAGTTGACACTATTCCAGAGACAGAGAATTCTAAGTAGCAGCTTAGAATATATTGAGACTGAGTAAAAGTTCCTATCTTTACTCAAATACTGGAGAGTAAATAATGCCAGGATTACCAGTATATTTTACTTTTGCTACTCAATTCCAATGTACTTATCCCCAAGCTGATTTAATTGTCAGTTCAAGAAACTTATAGCTATCCCTGGGAGAATAATGATGTGGGTCAGAGGATTTTGTATAGTCTATGAAAAATTCCCTGGTCCTGTATTAGATCCATCAAGTATTCCTCTTAACTTTTATAATATCCAGTCCTAATTTCTATTACTCACAAGTTTGACAACATTTTTGTGAAGACATAGTTAAAATTTGTAAAGGCAGATCAGCTAACGGTTTTTTAATTGATTTACTAATTTGGCTTACAGTAACTAAGCATGGAATTATAGAATCATTTAAGTTGGAAAACAACTTTAATTTGATCAAATCCAACTGTTAGGCTGGCACTGTCAAGTTCACCACTAAACCATGCTCCTAAGTGGCTTATCGATATATCTTTTAAGTAACTCCAGGGATGGTGACTCAGCCAGGTGCCTGGGCAGCCGTCTGTTTGGATCTCATCACACATGTATGATTTTGGGGAGTGGCTACAGGTGAGGCTCGGGTTCAGAAGCCGCAATCCAGATTCAATATTTGAAGTATGGCGATTGCTTCTATGAGAATCTTCCAAAAAAGGCAAGAAATGTGAAAGAAAAGTGACATTGAAGATGAACTAATAGCAGCTACAGTTCATTCTCCATGCAGGAGTACAGGAGTTCACGTAAGTAGCTGTCAGTGGGAAACTGCACAGGTCTTACTGCAGAGGACTTCACCTGAAGCAAAGAAAATAAAGCAAAATGCAAATACTTTTAGCAATAATTTCTTTCCTATAGTTTTAGACTGCCCAGTGCAGCTGGGACTGTGACATCCAGCTGCACCATGAGGACACAAATGGGTCTTGCTGATGTGCATGTGTGCTTTTGAAAAAGTTAATAGTCCGTGACAAACTGTTGAGCAACTGAGTAAACATGTAAATTCAGCAGAAAGCTTTCAACACCTTTAATACACTGTAAGACAGGTCTTCTGACAAATCATCATTGCCCTGTGACATCACCAGAAATGCACCAGTTTCATTCCCATTCATTTCTCACAGAGGGCAATGTGACAGATTCCTGCCCCAAGCCTTGTAAAAATGTTATTAGTCTGTATGTACAAGTCACCGTTTGCTTTCAGCATCAAAGTTATTTTTGCTGCTCAGTTTACCTCTACAGCAATTAAAACTAAGCTAGAACACAAACTTAATATTTTGGACTCCAACAGTAAATAATTTTTTTTTTTTTTGTGCATTTACAAGTGCCTCTCTAAGGCACCATTCCCGGAGACAAGCAATTAATAATTCCCAAGAAAGAAGGGCTTAGCACAGCTCTTGGAAAACTTGAGAGATGCCTTCTTTTGGCTCAGAGGACAGATTTCTTCTTAACAGACTATGAAATAAATTTACTATTGTCACAGGATGCCAGGGAGATGAAATTCCATCAAGTGGTACTTAATTCATCTGGCAAAGAGAAAGCAAAGATAACTTTTCTACAGAATATCTGTTAAAATTGTACCTGCAGGATCAGGCCCTTCCTTGCAAAGCCATGTAAATAACTTATCTATTAGGTTATTAATTTGGAATGGTTTCACACATCAGAAAAATAAGAAATATTTAGTAATTAAAATAAGTTGAGGGCTTGATCCAGCTATAGATGTAAGTACTTAAAGGTAATGGACTTGAAAGCTGTGGTTAGGGGCCAGATCCTGGCAGAGTTCCTATGCAGTGGTAAATGCTGCATGGGAATTTTCCTGAGTATTGAAAGCTCAGCATCTGTATTGCTAAATCATTACAACTGTCCCTGATGCAGTCATTGTCTGTGCCAAATATCATCCTCCCATGCTATTTCTAGCAATAGCTGGTGACTTAGTGTGGAGGTGGGTCTGTTCCTTATTTGAAACACAGTCACTGTGATCTGGAGAATATAGTATGGCTACAGGCTGGACTCAGAGTCAGAGAGGTTCTCTGGACCAGACATGTAAGTGCAGAAACCAGACTCCAGAAACCTGAATATGTTGCCCAGGTACTGGGAGAACGGCATCTGAAACAGCCATGCAGAGAGAGACAAGGTAGAAAGCTGAGAGGGCAGAGGTCCAAAGTACCTCCCTTTTATAGTTTTCGCATTATGTGATTCTTGAGTATCACCATGTGTTTTGGTGCCAAAGCCCAAAACCACTGACAGAGTATCTGAACATACTAAACTAAAATTTCTACTTGAACATTTCTCATTTTTCTTTAAAAGAACTGAGAAAAGTGTACACTTTTCTATTTGATCAAACACCATAGAAGAAATAACAGAGTGCTCTGGAAGGAAGTCTGTTTTCTACCTACTTAACAAAACCCTGTTCCCGTGTATCCCTAGGATCCATGCTGAGTTATGGTAGAAAGAGGAACTGCTGCACAGTGCTATTGGAGAGATGAGCATGCAGAACTAAAAGGAAAGATTACAAAAGGGTGTGTGACTAAAGGATGAATGTAAAATTGATTCTAAGAATGTGGATTAAATCTTTAGACATCCTTTTTTTTTCTCCTGCTATTACCAGAAAACAGGATTAAAGCAATCATACCTACAAAATAAGCCTTAAATTAAAAGAAAAAAATGAAATCAAATATATTAATTAGGTTTTGTTGGACTAACACAAATATCTTCTTAACTAATCTGTAATATGTCAGTGTATTCTTAAATGTTCCTGTCTAATTCATGTCCTGTTACTTGCTTATACCTTGCTTATATACTCATTGGTTTTGTACAGTGCCTCATACAAAGTTATCTGGAAACATAAAACAGGGCTATTAAATGCTGGATGGTGATGATAATGCTAATAATAAAAGTATCATTTGATTAATTATATCAGGCTTTATTTGCATGAAACAGGCTTACATTTCCTTCTGCATTTTAATAATACAATAATGGTTATTGTAATGAACTCATTAAATCTGAGAGTCAATATTAATGGACTATGAGCAGGATCTTTATGAACTTCATTGGCAGCCTACAAATAGTGGATTAATATAAAATACAGAATGAGTCAATTGGTTGTATAGTTATGAGTAATCAATTTATATTACTAAAAGTGCCTTAAGTTAGAAGCAAACATTTTAAAATACTGGGCTGAATCCTTGTTAGATGTAAATCAATAAAGGGAGGTCAATCCAAACCAGATGCAGTTTTGGAACAGCATTTTAGCAAAGGAAATGTTGTTTGTATTGACAAAAATATTGTCAATACTAAATTATCAGGCAGGCCCCAGAATATGATGATACTGCGTTGATATAATGTGATTTTAATGGATATCTGTATAGTTTAATCAGGTATTACTGTGCATCTATATAATAATTTCATGCAATTTTAATTATTCTATTTCCTGTCTGTGTGTCTGAATATACTTTAAAGAAAAAACTCATTTCAGGTACCATTTTCTAACTTTTCTCCAGGTTGTAAGAGTTAAACACTTACTTTTTTATTTTAAGTTACAACTGAGTTAATTTTGTTGTGCAATTGCTTGTGTTTAATAGCTGTTTCAAGAAAAATTATAAACACTGTATTAAAATTGGAAAAGCTGACAATGTGGCAGTAATTTAGTTATGAAAATCCAAACAAAAAAAAATTGCTAATGCCCATGGAAAGACTGTCATTCAAAATAAAGGTTTTGTTAAAATGAGGAGTGTCATGATTTGCCATAAAATGTTTTTAACCCCTTTTTGTTATGCTCTTAGCTGGTATTGCAAAGTGAGAGTCCTCCTATAACATAGATGGCCAATAGGGCACTGAATTTCAACTTTCTTAGTGCAGCCAAGATGTCTATTTCCTGGATTATGCTTTTATTAATGCTCTGATTTGTGCAATATTGCTGTGCCTAGACACATGGCAAGGCACCCAGGAGGGCAGTGTGTCCACCAGGTCCCCATGCATGAGACAGTGACAATCCCATGCATGAGACAGTGAGCCATATTAGTAGGGGTTCAGTTTCTCTGTGCTTCCTGAGTTTGCTGGTACCTTGCACCTTTCATGGACAAGAAGCTCAACATGACCCAGCAATGTGCACTTGCAGCCCAAAAGTTCACCCATATCCTGGGCTGCATCCAAAGCAGCATGGCCAGCAGGGTGAGGGAGGGGATTCTGCTCCTCTACTCGCCTCTGGTGAGATCCCACCTGGATTGATGCATCCAGCTCTGGGGCCTCCAACTCAAGAAAGACATGGACCTGCCAGAACAGGACCAGAGGAAACCACGAAGATGATCAGAGGCCTCGAGCACCTCTCCTGTGAAGACAGGCTGAGAAGGTCGGCGTTCAACCTGGGGAAGAGAAGACTCTCTTAAGGAGACCTTATAGCACCCTTCTAGTACCTAAAAGAGAGCTGGAGAGGGACTTTTGACAAGGACATGTAATGATAGGACAAAGGGGAATAGCTTTAAAATAAAACAGGGTAGATTAATGTTAGCTATCAGGAAGAAATTCTTTCCTGTGAGTGGTGAAACACTGGCACAGGTTGCCCAGAGAGGTTTTAGATGCCCCATGCCTGGAAGCATTTAAGGCCAGGTTGGATGGGGCTTTGAGCAACATGATCTAATGTGTGGCATCCTTGCCCATGCAAGGGGATTTGGAACTAGGTGATTTTTAATGTCTGTTCCAATCCAAACCATTCTATGTAGCTATAACACATGTCCTCCACTTGAAACTTTACCAGCAACTGTGGCATTGTTGCTGACTTTCTCTTTTCATATCTGATAAATAATACACCTTTTTAGAACCTTTTCTTTGGACTCCTCTTTCTGGCTTTCTGTGATAAACTGTAGGAACTTAATAGCTGCCTCTGAGATTTAAATCCGCCTTTTGAATTTGGTTGAATATTAGCTCATCAATTAAAAGGTGGAGGGACAACCACAATGCCCTCATCTACACTCCCAATAAAAGAAAATAAATCTTGCTTTTTATTAAGTTAAGAAAAAAGACAAAAGCAAATAGTATGCAAAATGAAGTTTAGACAGCTAATATTTTCTCTCTTTTTTCAGTTTTTTATTACTGTGTGCTGTTATGAAATACAGCTCTGAAAGCTCTGTAAAAACCCCAGTTCTTTGTTTTAGTTTTCTTAATAAAATTTGAAATACTGTAACCTTTTCTTTCCCTCAATCCCCTTGACCCTTGTCCTGGTTTTGGCTGGGGTGAAAACATGAGAACCCTAAGGCCAGTGAGGACTACATGTAAGAATTTCTGATCCTCAATCTGAGTCAGAGCTTCAAAGTGTTTAAATAGAGAATTTTGATGTGAGTGAGAAAAAGAAAAAGCTAAAATTATCTTGGGATGTGATAGTGAGTGAACCACCTCAGATTTCATGATTGTCTCTCTCTATACCCTTGTCTCACTCAGCAGGTTTCACCTTGTTGAATGTATTTTTAACAGGCAAGTACTAGTTCAAAATGTGCACACACACATAGCAGCAGCCACAGCGAGTCCCTGCTCAGAGGCAAGAAATGAGCAAACAAACAAAAGGGATGGATACCTCAACCCACTCACATAGCTCTGTCTCTGGAGCATTGCATGTTTTTGCAATGTAGCTCAAGTACAGAATGAGAGAAGAAAAGGGAAAAAAAACCCAAATAAACCCACAGTATTTTCTGAATCTTAATAAAAAGACCTATTCTTGTCTTATGAGCAGAAGAAACTTAGGTAGCTGACATGTCATAGTTTTTTAAGCCATTCCAAAATCTGTAAAAATCTAGAAAATTCCTATAAAAGTAAAAACAATAACTTATTTCCTTTTACAAAATTTTGAGGTCTTTTGGGTGCTTGGTTTTTGT
>VZTH01016566.1:13490-59778 GCA_013397815.1 Aleadryas rufinucha | reverse complement strand
CAGAGGCCTCGAGCACCTCTCCTGTGAAGACAGGCTGAGAAGGTCGGCGTTCAACCTGGGGAAGAGAAGACTCTCTTAAGGAGACCTTATAGCACCCTTCTAGTACCTAAAAGAGAGCTGGAGAGGGACTTTTGACAAGGACATGTAATGATAGGACAAAGGGGAATAGCTTTAAAATAAAACAGGGTAGATTAATATTAGCTATCAGGAAGAAATTCTTTCCTGTGAGTGGTGAAACACTGGCACAGGTTGCCCAGAGAGGTTTTAGATGCCCCATGCCTGGAAGCATTTAAGGCCAGGTTGGATGGGGCTTTGAGCAACATGATCTAATGTGTGGCATCCTTGCCCATGCAAGGGGATTTGGAACTAGGTGATTTTTAATGTCTGTTCCAATCCAAACCATTCTATGTAGCTATAACACATGTCCTCCACTTGAAACTTTACCAGCAACTGTGGCATTGTTGCTGACTTTCTCTTTTCATATCTGATAAATAATACACCTTTTTAGAACCTTTTCTTTGGACTCCTCTTTCTGGCTTTCTGTGATAAACTGTAGGAACTTAATAGCTGCCTCTGAGATTTAAATCCGCCTTTTGAATTTGGTTGAATATTAGCTCATCAATTAAAAGGTGGAGGGACAACCACAATGCCCTCATCTACACTCCCAATAAAAGAAAATAAATCTTGCTTTTTATTAAGTTAAGAAAAAAGACAAAAGCAAATAGTATGCAAAATGAAGTTTAGACAGCTAATATTTTCTCTCTTTTTTCAGTTTTTTATTACTGTGTGCTGTTATGAAATACAGCTCTGAAAGCTCTGTAAAAACCCCAGTTCTTTGTTTTAGTTTTCTTAATAAAATTTGAAATACTGTAACCTTTTCTTTCCCTCAATCCCCTTGACCCTTGTCCTGGTTTTGGCTGGGGTGAAAACATGAGAACCCTAAGGCCAGTGAGGACTACATGTAAGAATTTCTGATCCTCAATCTGAGTCAGAGCTTCAAAGTGTTTAAATAGAGAATTTTGATGTGAGTGAGAAAAAGAAAAAGCTAAAATTATCTTGGGATGTGATAGTGAGTGAACCACCTCAGATTTCATGATTGTCTCTCTCTATACCCTTGTCTCACTCAGCAGGTTTCACCTTGTTGAATGTATTTTTAACAGGCAAGTACTAGTTCAAAATGTGCACACACACATAGCAGCAGCCACAGCGAGTCCCTGCTCAGAGGCAAGAAATGAGCAAACAAACAAAAGGGATGGATACCTCAACCCACTCACATAGCTCTGTCTCTGGAGCATTGCATGTTTTTGCAATGTAGCTCAAGTACAGAATGAGAGAAGAAAAGGGAAAAAAAACCCAAATAAACCCACAGTATTTTCTGAATCTTAATAAAAAGACCTATTCTTGTCTTATGAGCAGAAGAAACTTAGGTAGCTGACATGTCATAGTTTTTTAAGCCATTCCAAAATCTGTAAAAATCTAGAAAATTCCTATAAAAGTAAAAACAATAACTTATTTCCTTTTACAAAATTTTGAGGTCTTTTGGGTGCTTGGTTTTTGTGTTTGCTTTTTTTTTTTTGGTTTGGATTTTTTTGAGTTTTGTTTGTTTGGTTTTTTTGTGGTTTGTTAAGGTTTTTTTAAATTTTATTTGTGAATATTTCACAGGGCACAAAATTTACATGTCTGGAAAGATTATATAGGAAGCTTTGATATCTACCAGCCACTGTGAAAAACTATGCTGATGCCAGCTAGTAAGATTATTTCTTTACTATGAGTAAAGGGTTTTGTTACTCATATATCTGAGTAGCAAGGACCCAGTAAATTGATAAATTCTCCAAATATCTGCGTGCAGCAGGCAAAAGTTGAAGATTCAAGCTAAAGGAACCACAATATCTCACGCCCGGAGTGTTCACGTCTAGTATGAAACACAGCACTGTGAGGGGGCTGGAGCATGCCTAGATTTTAGCATGATATGCCACTGACATTTTGCTGCCTTGTGCACCCAGCCTAGGTGACCATGTGCAATGGACACAGTTGTTGCATTTAACATCTAGAACTGCTGATTTCCACTTGCAAATAAACTTGTACCTAGTGCAGTTTAATGTGGTGCTGCCACTTCCTGTGGCCATGCAGTAGCTCCAGTTACTTCCCTGTAGTATCAGCTTTGTTTCTAGTTATTCTGTGTTCTCTTAGACCTGGTTTGTGGACTGGTGTGGACAGGGTGGGATACACAAACCCCATAGCACTGATAACTTTGATTCAGAACCTCTGTGAAAGGCTAAGTAATTTCCTGAAGGACTCAATAAATTAGTTGAGGGTGCTCCTGAGCACTGCCTTACGAGCATTCCCAGGGCCTGGAGTGCATCACCCTTCTAGAAGATGGCTGAGTCGAGGAGTTTAGCTGAGTCTAAGGTCAGCTTCATTGCTGGTAAGAACTGTTGTGAAGAAGCTAAAAGCAAGGTCCTACACCACCTTTTCCATGGGAGCCATACCACCAGCTCACACCTTGGCTATGTTGCAGCAGTATTGCAGCTACATCCACACTTGGGTTTGTGCCTCCTCTATCTGGACCTGGTGCTGTGTGATGACTGGGCTGTTTCTGACCCTGATCATCATCTCAAGCCCTGATCCTGACCCAGACTTGCCACTCGTAATGGTCAGGTCACAGCTCCTGCCTGATCTGCCTGGTCACTGCTCCTGCTCCTGCTCACTGCTTCTTGTCCTCCCTGATCTAAGCTCCTTTTCCTGGAGGCCATTGCTGCTCTCTGAAAGCTAAGATATGAAGCTGATTGGTGAGAGAACACCAAGTTTTTTGATCAACTGTACAAGAACTTTACATTCAGCCTGGCTGCAAAAGTCTGTGGAGGGCCCCAGTGCTACTGGACCATGCTCAGCAACACCAAATTGGATTTTCAGTTCTTAACAGCCAATGTGACATCTCTGAACAGGACACATTATTATGATTTAAATATTGAATGGACAACTTTCACCTGTTAATCAAATTGGATATTTTACTGTAGGATACGTTTTCCTTTTATAGACACAGAATGGCAGCAATTTAAATGTTATATTTTGCTATTATTCTCTAACACTGTGGGGCTATGTTATTCCCTGCTGTAGAAAAAGCTATTAAAAATCAAGAAACTACATGACTTTGTCTTACCCTAGCTTTCTGGCCTTTTCCCAAATGAATCTTCCTTTTCTGATTTTGTTTTTCTTTTTATTCAATGTTTCAAGCTATCTTGATACTACATCTAATCCTTAATTCATATTTGCAATTCCTTCTCTCAGTGGATATGGGGCAATAGACAATGGAGTTTTGCTATCTTAAATGAGCTAAGAAGTTTTTCTCAGTTGCCGGTACTGTCGTTTGTCTTTAGAATTTTTTCCTTTCTCATTCTGTTCCTCAGAATCTGTGTGCACATATATGAAAGGTCATTACTGTGTTTTGCTGAAAAATGATCAAACGTTTTCAGACATAATTATAGATGGTTACATGACACTGCATTTTTCCAGCATGCTTTAGTTAGGATGCACCAAAAAAGGAATTTGATGTATGATAGCTAATGAATCATGCCCTTCCACCCTTCACAACTCTTTTCATCTACTATCTTCATGTTTCTGTTTTCTTTGCTGCCTGTCTTTCCAGAGCTCTGGTGCTGAATGTTAATGATGGAATGTTTGGTTCTACTCTATGCAATTATTCTCAGAAAATTAAGCCCCACATAGTACATACTTTAAACATAATGTATTCTCACAAATGAATAATAATGATGTACAAAGGGGCACTAATTCTGATTAGTGAACATTTCACAAACTGGACAAGAAAGAACAGCAATTCATTGAAAACAGCTTCTGGAAGGGACAAAGTTTCCTTCTTTTTTAAAGTCATTTATTGCTGCCAAGAAGAAACAGTTAGAAATCTCTAAGCAGGGAATATGCCAGAAAGAAACCCCAAAATTAACACTTGTACAACTCTGCCATTTTAAAATTATGTTTTCCTAAGCAGTTCAGCATGAAGAAATGATAGTAGGTGATATTCCTGTTTAGTCAGAAGTGACAGAGCCGTTTGATTTCATGAGCAGTAAATAGGACATACAACCTCAGTAAAAATAACAGTAACCAACTAGCAGATTCAGCAATAAAACTAGATTAACATAATGGGGAAAGAACATTGGAAGAACATGTGAAGATTTTCACTTCAGTGACTCTGGTGTACAACAGGGAGCCAGCTGACTTAAGTAAAAAAGAATAGATATACTTTGAAGCACCTGAGAAGAGAATTTTGAGTCAAAGTTTTCATTACTGTGATCAAAAGAGAAGAGATGCTTTAGAGACTATGTTTAAGTTTAAAATGATAAAAAGAATATTTTCCTGCCTAGAATTTTGCAATTCCATTCTCTGTTCCAGATTCTATGTTGCTTTGTAACAAATCTTTACACACTCCAAGACCTTTTGTCTTGTAGGGTGTTTCTCTTTAAGAACCTCCTAATTTTTTATGCTCTTCATTAACTTTACTTTACATGCAAATTTTAGAAATTATTTGCTACCCCAGACATGGTGGAACATACCACCAGCTCTATACTGTCGCTGT
Organism: Aleadryas rufinucha; assembly: GCA_013397815.1. NCBI lineage: Eukaryota > Metazoa > Chordata > Aves > Passeriformes > Aleadryas > Aleadryas rufinucha. The sequence goes on along the minus strand of VZTH01016566.1, from coordinate 55,187 downwards.
TACCAGACTGTAAATTTTACTAGCTTTACTGCTTAGTCCCTCTAGGATCACAGTTTGCTCATGTCCACTGCTGACACAGATACCCAGGGGACATAAACATAAGGCAGAGTATTAAGTATATGACATGATTCAGGCATGAAAGCAGTGAGGGGAAAAAATTATTTTGGAACTTTTTCTCTTTGTCAAGTCAGAAAAAAAAAAAAAGACACCATGAAAGCCTATATTCTGTATTACTAAGTCAACCTAAAATTCAGGGTACAAATAATTGTGGGAGTTCTGTCTACCTTCCATAGCTCCATTCTGAGTCAGGCAAAATGACAGTAAAGGACAAAAGAAGTGTAGCATACTGCAGAAGAAATGCAAGAAAAAGGTGGAACAGATGGAGCAAGATGACTTTAGTAGTGCATAATAGGGTTGTCACAGATATTTAAAGAGAGATTAGAGTCTAATTTTGATTTTACCCACTTTATTTTCCATAGGTAGTATAGGAGCTGTGGCAGTAACAGAGTGCTTCTCATTAAACTCATTGTTCTTACCCCACAGTAAGACAATAAGAGAACTTAGTCCATTACTTTGGAAAATTCATCATCTTTAACAGGAAACAATTACTGTTCAGCAATTGTGAATTTTTCTGATGATTTAAGATCTCAATGGATAATATCAATACATACTGGAAAATTAAAAATACAAACAGGCTGGAATCTAGTAAATATAAAGCCTCACTTTTGCTGTTTGTTGCATACAAAATGAAACCCAAATTCTAGGGAAACAAAAAAGGAAAAAGGACAGGGGATTAGAGATCCTTTTGTCTCACTATATGATAGACAGTATACCTGGAAGTCTCTTGCCTTGCGGTACATCACTGACTCCTCTTAATGGAAAGTGTCTCCCATTAAACATGAAGAACAGAAGAAAAAATACTAAGTTCCTCTCCCCATCTTCTTTCAATTCAAGCCCTAAACAAAAAGAAGTGCATTTGAAGCATATATGCCTTCTCCACACTTGTGAAATGAAGTATTGTTCCCCCATGTGGAGAGAGAACAATTCTTTACTGCACAAAATTAACTACCTTATTGTCCTAGAGGTTTGTGAGTCTGTCATAGAGTTTTATAAATGCACACTCTGTGAATGCTGACCAACAGAAATCATTGCATAAGGAAGCTCTGTTGGTGATGAAAACATTTGGTTCTGAGAGATGGCCGGCAATTCCTCTGCTCATCTATATACCAATGTGTGAATACGCTGGTCTAATGAACAGATGAACAATTTAGAAGGAAAGTTAAGACTCTGAAAAGGCCTTTATGTTTCACTTGCAACTAAATTTTAAAAAAAGTTCTGTCAGTGCTTTCACAGTACAGCATCTTTGCTATTCTATTCACTATTGCTTAAGAAATTAAACCCCACATCCTATATGTTGCATGGTGCAGCCCCCTTCCTTGGCTTAATGATTACATAAGGCACCTGGACTAAAATACAATGACAGAATATTTTATTGTTCCTGGAGCATACAAAAAGAAAGTAGTCTTGAAGAAATAGCAATGAGTATAAAGTTGATCATGCTGGGCATGGTGAAGACAGGAAGTCTTTGTAGAGATGTATAGTAAGTAGAGATGATATAGTGATCTAAGTTTAAGGCTCAGCAGTTTTTAAAAAGAACTCTTTCTCTGAGAAATAAGTGATATTAGCAACCACTGGATGCTCCCCACTTACAGAGTGGTCTGAAATTTCCTAACCTGCAGGTTAAACAAGAAACCTTTTGCTAATACCCCCTGAGGCCATGATAACACTTTCCTAAGGCCAGTACATAGTTCACTAGTTCAGATCCATTTCAGGCTATCCTTGAGCAGCTGCTGTTTTGACTAAGTTAACATTTTCAAAAGCATGTATATGACCTGGCTTCTTAGCAAGGTCTTCAAAAGTGTCTCAGAAAGGTGAGGTGTTTAAATATGTAGATACCGCGCTATATTTTTCTCTCCTTAGAAATGTCAGTGTACTTAACTTTTATTGATTTCAGAGATATTAATTTCAATGGGTGGACTAGCAAGACACATTCAGAAAATCCGACCAAGCATCTATATGAAACTTAAAGCCCTTAAATACCTTTGTAAATCTGACCCTTTTGTACAGAGAAATACTTAGAATCACAGTGAAGGGCAGTGGGATTTAGTCTATGAATTACCTGTGACTTAGACAAGTAGGTGCTTTTGAAAATCCTCAGATGTGGAAATGAATTTGTTACTTTATACTCTCATGTGATTTTGTTTCCTTCAGTCCATTGACATGAACAAATAAAATATACAGGCATGTGGTTTTACAGTAGGATAGCAGTGAAGCAGGACATAGACACTGTGGTAAAATGGTAAGTGAAAAATGAAGGTTGTGATTGATATTTATGCTGGCTAAATCTGAATAGAGAATGGGACAGTGAAGGTGAATGTACTTGAGAAGAGACATAAAAACTGAACTAGCAACAAAGACTGAGCTTTTTTTTTATTTTTGTCATTTATTTTTGTTTGGTTGGTTGTTTTTTTGTTTTGGTTTTTTGTTTGTTTGTTTGTTTGTTTTGGTTTTTTTTTTTTTTTTTTGTTTTTGTTTTTGTTTTTGGTTTTGTTTTTGGTTTTGGTTTTGTTTTTTTTTTACAGAATACATTTTTTATGAGATATGAAATCCCCAGTAGTGCTGAGAAATGACTGGTTGTTATTCCTGTTGGGTACTAACAAACTAGCATCATGAGATCTTTAATAGAAACTGGGGGGAAAATGTGCTTTTCCAACAGCTGCAATTCATTGAAACAATTAAGGACTGATTTCATGAGTCTCAAACCTCCTAACATACAGATGACTCTTGGGAGGAGCAGGAACTCCAGTTACTCAAGACCATCTTAACAAAGCAACAAGGGATCAGAGTCTTCATGGTCCACATGGATCCAAGAAAACAAAGAGTCTGCTGCCATTCATCTGTGTGAATAAGGCTTATTTTTACAGTTTCCAGGCAGTAGATGAAATAATATTTTTCCTTCTCCTGACTAGTTCTGACTATATGGCTATGACTACACAGAATGGTAATTTCCTTCCATGAAATCCAGGGCAGAGTAACATTTGTCTTATGCAGAATATATTATTAATTGTTCTGGTGTGTCTTATAGAGAATGCTTTCCCATAGACATTTTTTATACCATTTTGCCATGTGAATGTCAAATCAGTTTTGTTACCAATGCAAGACTGAAGTAGACATGGCATGTATAAACCTCATCCTGTTAGTTTTATTTGGATCGGTAAGGACATTTTCTCCTTCTCATACTGAGAATAAATTTCACATTCAAATGAAAAGCTTAAGCTTTGTTGTTCACCTTATCTTCAGAACTGATTTCTGGTTCTATACTCTTTCCTTAGGTTGTGTCTCTGTAATTGATAATTTCAAACGCCTCTGAAAAGTATTTACAAATTAAAGAATTTAAGTTAGGAATCAACTAATTTGATATATATGCACTCACCTTAGGAAAGGTAAGAAAATATTTGCTTTAGAAAACCTTATAGGTAGTGCAGATAATGATTAGATCTTCTTCCTTGTACCCCTGCACATCTCTGTATGTTCCTGTAATGATACAACTCTCTACAGAACTGGTCTCTCCTTTTGTGCTTAACAGTAACAGTAAATAGAAGTTGAGAAACATCTTTCTCCTACCTACAGTCCTTTGACCTACAAATTCGAGAGGAGAATCACTTACACGTTTTCATAGTCCACCACAGGATGTACAAAATTTGTGTTTGATTAGTATTATAAATACTTTCGTCTCCAGTGATGCATTCAAGAGTGTGTTTCTTGCCTAATTGTGTGATGGCTATGGTACAGCATCGTGCTCACATAATATTCATATATTTTATTTTAGAGAAAATGTAAAATGTTCTCTAGAAAGAGGAATTAGAACAAATTAAATCTACTTTCTACGCATCTTTCACTGTTATTGAGCTACAATGCTGAATGTAAATCACAGCATTGAGTCCTAAGTGGACTAATTACGTCCTACAAGTTCTGTGTGTTTTTAATGGAGAGGTAAACAGATAACTTATATAAGCAGAATTCCCCATTTCAGGCCCTAAAAAAACTTAAGCTTGCTGCAGAATACAGAAAATTTGAGATTTCACTTGCCCAAATATCGACAGTGAGGACAGTACAATTCCAGAGCAGGAGTCACAGGCTAGCTCGGATTGCGCAGTACTGACTTGGGGCAATATATAGATGTGTCTTCTCATGCATACTAGAAATATTCCTATTGTTCATCAGTACTGCTAACGGTACTAGAGCTGTTATGCCAAATATGTGGAGACAATTTACACTAAAAAACAGGTTTTTAATATATTTAATTAAGAAGAAAAATAGTTTAATTTTGATAAATGAATTCTAGATATTAATGTAGAAAACGATCCGTGATTTTTTAATCTGTCTGAACAATAATGATTTATTCTAATATCTTAGACCTTTGCTATTACAGCTTTGTGTGTTTGGTTTTCTTCAGTGCCAAAGATCTCTAAATTACTGTAGTTAAATAAATACTAGTTAAAAACATCCCTTTTTTTAATATGCTTAACCATCTGTGCAGCTTATTTTGATTATCTAGAAAGATTTAATGCACCCTTTTTAAAAGCCAAAATTCTTCTATATGATATATTATTTGATTACTGGATTTGTCTTTTGAAGTTATAGCAGTAATTGTTTCTGGAACTAAATCAAAATTAAATTGGGGCAAATAATACAACAGCTTACCTTATAATGTCAGGGTGCCTTACTCCAGACGGAAAGAAAACTCCCAAGTGTAAATTACCACATTTCCCACTCTAGCAAATTGTTTGCTGCAATAATGGTACAAATAATGACATATTTGATCTACTGCATGGCTTTGAGCAAATGCTGGTATGACATTTATACTAAACCTCACCCAACTTTCCCAGCCATCTTATTCTCAAATGTCTTTAACAATACATGGAGGCACTTGACTCTGTCATGGTGCATTTTGTCCCTTCACCATGGCCCGCCTCTGCCAAGAACTCACTCTGGCAACGTGAGATGGAATTTGTCTCACGCAGACAACCCATAATGAAGTTACACTACAGCTGTACAACTCCATAGGCAGCTAAAGCAAAGAAGAGGGTCTTACTATATGTCTTTGGCCCAGTTACTGTAGCAACTGGAGAGCAAGTTGATGGTAAATTATGTCTGCTGGCAGACATAAGCAGAAGCTTTCTGCCACTTATGCTTTCTCCCCGACACCCAGAGAGCTGAAGCTCCTCCCACAAGCCAGCACCAGTAAAAGAAATAAATAGACATACAGTATTTATTTTTCATATTTACTCACAAGATATAGAGAAAAATATAGGATGCACTTACTCCCTGAAGTTCAAGACACTTTATGTCTCAGAAAAAAGCCATGGCATGTAACAGAATAAAGACTAGAGAAATATGCACTTTTGTTCTTTCCTACAATGGTGCTACTTCATTGGAGCTCTGGTCCCTTATTTTTAAGTACAGTTTCTCAATGGAACCAAAAATTGTGACATCCAAAATGATAAAAGGAAGTTGGAATAAAAAGGTAGAGAACAGCAAAAGATATATAGAACAGAATGTAAAAGCATAGTCTATTGACTGCAAAATTTTTCAGCATGTTATTCATATCTATTGAAATGCTCCCTTTCCATTTCACAGACACAGTACAGGGAGAGTCATTAATACACATCTCAATAGTGTTATAAAGAGGCTATAAGAGATATAATATTGTTATGCAGATGGCCCTTGGTCTAGGGGGCTTGAATAAAGTACCATTGTGCATCTAATTAACTCTAAAAAGACTATGCCAATTGCTTTGCTGTGTCTGAAACCTTCTGTTCTCATATGTTTTGATGAGTTGTTTATTCAGAAAAAATACTTGGATGTTTTGTTGCCCTCAAAGCAGCACTCAGAAAGGTACTGAAGTTGGCAGAATTAGCTTACACCCACTTGTCAGGCTAGCAGAATGCATTAACAAACTTCGGGAAGTGTTCCCTTAGACCATCATTGATTGAAGGGTAAAGTCTATGACTGTAGCCTGTAAATATTCCCTGGCAGTAATTCAATAGAGCTAGAGCTCACTGTTCTATAATGAACTGCAACTCTAACTTCCCGTTAAACTAAGCTAGCACCCAAGTTCGCTACAGAAGCCTTTATAAAATGAGGCTACTATGATCCTTACTCAATTCTTTAAAAGATTAGTAGCAAATTAAATGCTGGCACACAAAGTAAATTAGAACATCAAACTATACTGGAATAATAAACTTTAAACAGTGTACCAAATTATGTTCTGCTTGCAAAAGGCAAGATATGTAAATTAAGCCCAATGCACCAGGCAACCATTGTGCATATAACTGTGTGAAATGTAATGGGAGGTGCACGTATTTATAGCCGTTTTGAAGTTACTTGACTGATTTCTGCGTAGGTAGCCTCCAGGAGTACATAAAGGCAAATGTTGACATATGGTTTAGTCCTGCTTTTGCAAACATATACTGCACAACCACATTAAAACAACAACAACAGCTCACATATGTTTATTTACTGATCAGGTGCTTGGGAGAAAACAGTTTGTTTCTTGGATGCTGCTTCACCTAGTTTAAAGGATACTAAGATACATGTCTTTGCTTTCTCTAGGGCTTCCCACAGCCTTTTTTGTGCTCCCTGCACATGCATAATATATATGTATGGAGAGAAAGTGAGGAAGGAGGAAGAGGAATCTTCCCTTATTTGTGTGATAAAAGTTCCAAAACCCATTTCCTCCCCAGGCAACTTTGCACAGCAGTTTTAGGATGTGTATACAAAGTATGTGGAGTATATGAATTATGTGAAGCATATAAAGTAGAGAGCAGTGATGACTGGCATTCCTCAGGGACCAGTGTTGGGATCAGGGCTGTTTAGTCGGTGGCAAGGACAGAGGAATTGAACGCACCCTCAGCAAGTTTGCTGACAACATCAAGCTGTGTGGTGCAGTCAACACGCTGGAGGAAAGGGATACCATCCAGAGGGACTGGAGAGGCTTGAGAGGTGGGCCTGTGTGAACCTCATGAAGTGCAACAAGGCCAAGTGAATGTTCCTGCCTAAGGATCAGGGCAACCCAAGCATAAATACAGGTTGAATGAAGAATGGATTGAGGGCAACTCTGAGGAGGTCTTGGGGATGTTGGTGGACAAGAAGCTCAACAAGATCCATCAGTGTGCACTTGCAGCCCCAAAAGTCGACCATATACTGGGATGCACCAAAAGAAGCATGGCCAGAGTGTCAAGGTGTGTGATTCTGCCCCTCTACTCCACTCTCATGAATTCCCCTCTGTGAGGGTGGTGAGACACTGTAACAGGTTGTCCACAGAAGTTGTGGATGTCCCATTCCTTGCAGAGTTCAATGTCAGATTGGGGCTTAGAGCAACACAGCTTAGTGGAAGTTATCCCTGACCATGTCAGGGGGTTGGACCAGATGATTTTCAGAGTGCCTTCCCAAAGAATCCATTCCATGATTCCATGATCCTATAATATTCATTTTAAAATGAACATATTAAAAAGAGCAGGAAAGAACATGCACTTTTTTTTTCCTCCATTCCAGGTGAATGCTTTTACCTTTGCATAGCAGACCAGTGCTACCTTCTGCATTCTTTCACCTCCGGCCTTATGATGTGCATTCCTGACAAAACAGCACTCTATTTTCAAAAAGAAAGGTTTTCAGATCAGTGATTTTAGACTCATTGAATCATTTAGGGTCCCTAAAGCCCACCATCTGCACCTATGTTCTTGCTCACATCTGAACGTATCTCTGTTTATGTTTTAGTTTTGAACACTACACTGATCATAACACAGAATTGTCAGGAGAGAAACTCACCAGATAGGGGTTTTGTTTGGTTGTTGGTTTGGGGTTTTTTTGGGGGGGTTTTGTTGGTTGTTTTTTTGCTTGTTTGTTTGTCTGTGTTTGTTGTTGTTGCTGTTTTTGTTGTTGTTTTTGGTTTTGGTTGTGTTTTGGGGTATTTTTTTGGAAAAAAGAGAAATTGGAAAATGTGTCAAAATAGCAAAACCATACTGTCTAAAAAAACTCTAGAAGCTTAGAAGTATTCAAAAACAAATACAGATTTTGAAAACAAACAAAATATAGGGTATGAAATTTAAACCTTCCTACTTGAGAAAGTTTAGCTGCTTCTGAATTGGTATTCAAGTTTATGCATTAAGAGCAATATCACTGGATTTTTTACTCAAATTGCCTTTAAAGAATAGGGTAGCTACTGCTATGAATAAAAAATGAAGAAAGAAGGGGATAAAGAGAAACATCTTAAATCCCTATTTGTTGGTAATGTTTTATTACACTGCATAGAGTATTTATATAAAAAGGATTAAAAAATGTATTAAAACAGAAATGCCTTCTTAATAGCTATTGCTCTGTGAGCACTGCCCTGCATTAGTGCAATCGATTTTCACATCATTTTCATGCTTCTGCAGTATGTCTTCCCTATTTTGAATGCACGGATTTGCTGTAAGAATAGGATATTTTTGCCATCCATAAGACAGCAGCCAGATTTGTGAGAACTCTGAAATCAGTTAAAAAAATCCTCAAGTCTCTTCCCAGGGTGATAATTTTCCTTCTGGGTCCAAGAACTCTTTAGCTGTTCTAAGCGTCTGTCTCGAGTCTAGAAGAGAAGTTCACCATCATGTTGCCAAGCAGTAACTCATCCATCACTCGGGGTATGTTCTGTGAGTACCGATTGCTCAATATCATTTTATCCATGTATTGAAGATGCTTCACTTGTCAGAGGCCTTTGAAAGTAGTCAGCTTTCATCAATGGATCTTGACAACATGGAAAGAATGAGGCACCTGAAGGAAGCGTAGGGCATAGCATTTCAAAAGTGGTATCTGAAGACTGATTGTTCTTTGTCCTTGACACCCTGCCAAGGGCTAGATGAACTGAACATTTGGGAGGTAATGGAGCCTACAAATCACTGGTTGCCTACAATCCCACTCAGGCCACAAGAGGATAGCATGCGTGACTTCAATTCAGTTTTTATTACGTGTTGTAAGCTTTTGACTGTTCTGATATGTGTTGTCTTTGATGTGTCAAGACTGGGCTCTGACAGGGTGTCTGACCTGATTGAGATCAACAAAGCTCTGTGAAGACTGAAAAAAAAGTAAAATAGCAACACTATTGTGTGACTTTCTTTAATTGACCACAGTCGTTATCTGTGCACTATGGAAACAAACCACGAGGGTTGTCCTAGGTGAGAGAAGAGGGTGTAAGAACATACTGCCACAGTGTTCTGTGATGTATGAGCCATACCCTATGATATGCTCTTTGTTGTTAGAGAAGCCTTTGTCCTGGTCTACTTCCGGTTGCTCACCACCTCAATATTTTAGACTCAAAGAGAAATAACCAAAAGACTTGGCTAAGTGTTGAAGATGTTGCATTGGTACTGTTTTAAAATCTTTTATAAAGGGGTCTGTATACTGTGTCTTAGGACTAAACTTCTCTAACATTATCAATGTTTGTGATCAGTTTGTCCTGTTAAGTGAGAATCTGGTACGAATTAACTGTTCAGGGTTTTTTTTCCTTCATTTTAAAAAACCCCAACATTTTGTCCTGTAAAAGCTATAGGAGGTAATAACAACAGTGTTTTCACGGCCATTTGTTATTTTAAATAAAGAAAAAGAGGATTGATGAGGCCATATTGACCCAAAGCACTTTTCAAATTTTAATTACAGATCTTTAGGTATAGGATGCCCACTCATAAATGAAAAGACCCTTCAGGATATTTTCATCATATCCTTTGAGCAACATCTGAAAACAATAATGTTTCCTGGTTAAGTGTCAAAGTTCTGACAAGTCAAATGAAATATAACAGTGCAGCTAACGTGAACCAAACGAGCACATGCAGAAGACGCCTGTGCATGGAGAGTCACAGAGCCATTTTAATGTAGAGAGCTGAACCTGCAGGATGTAAACCAGCATGAATTTACAAACTCATTTTCATCTGAATATATAAAGCCAAAGTATATCTTTTCTGGAACTACCAAACACTCCAAAAATTACGTTTTTTTAATTATTATTATTTTTTAATAAGATAGCACTGATGTAAAACAATTTTAAAAGGTTCTATCACTAGCATTAACCTGTACTACCATTTAGAAGGAAACTTTCAGATATTATTTATCTTACTGGAATCTATAAATCTTTTCAACTACTTGAAATTGAACCAGTATTTATAGCTCTCTTTTTGAATACAGACAAGTAGCTCATTCTAATACATAGGAAGGAAAGCAATAATTCACAGATTAAATAAAACCCTTTAAAGCTGCAGATGCTTTTGATCCTGACATGACATAATGTCCTCTGAAACAACAGAAGTGTCATGTGAAGTAGTTATTTATCGTTCCATGGACTGGAGAAGTTTTAAAGTGCTGGGATGAAATTATTTCCTAACACTGGCTCTATCTTTTGATAAATAAAGTTTGACAAACTCAAGTGTATTTTACCATTGTGGCAATATAGGTATAGTTTTTCAACAATAAATTGAAAAAAATTTCCAGTAGTGGCTGTTAAATAGACAGAAAAGAATTTCCTGACCTCATCTAGACAAACCTCTCTGCAAACCATATATTTGATGTTTTGATATTTTTGACAATACCCAATATTGTCTGAAACTACACAAGCAAATGAGCTACTATACAATTCTTTGGATCAATAAGTTCTAAAAAATCAAACACTTGAGAACTTTTATGCAATATTTAGCCTGGATTTCCTTTAGTCTAATGTTCCTAGTTCTGCCTTTTTACAATAACATAGCCTTTACAATAACATAGATTCACCTGCTTTGGTAATTACACTGCTTCTGTACTTGCACATAGGCAGTGTAACATATCTTTGCCATAGATGATTAAGGACACTAGGCTAAAATAAAATTTAAAAAATTGAGACAAAAAAATTACTTTTATAAGAAAAGGGCCGTGTTATAATTTTTTCCATTGATTTCCTATGGTCTCTTAATTTTTTCAATCAGCTAGAAAGCCAAAATGTAGAAAAGTTTCAGGACTAAAACTAAAGTAACAGATTAAGTCATCATGTAAACTTTCCCCCAAATTAGGTAATAACACTAAAATCAAGCAGCTGTCTAAATAATACAAAATGAATATTAATAAGCAAAGACCTGACATACCTGTGAAAAAATGCAGAATTTTTTCCTCAGAGGAAACAGGGCAGTGCATAGTGTGAGGTGAAATGTAACACAATCCACCCAATTTGTAATGCAGCATTTGAATTTATTTACAGCTACAGAATCACGGGGTGGTTGAGGTTGATGGGGTGAGCCAGAGCAGATTGCTCAGGACCATATCCAGTTGCTTTTTGAATATCTTTGAGGAGGGGGAGACCACAACCTCTCTGGGAACCCTGTTTTGGTGCTTAGCCATCCTCACAGTAAAGAAGTGTTTCCTTAAATCTACGTTGAATATCTCATACTTCTGTTTTTTCCTTCTTGTCCTGTCACTAAGAAGAATCTGTCTCTGACTTCTTTCTTCCCACCAATCAGGTATTTACGCAGAAGATATTTAAAGGATGATTAGGGATGATCCTGCAATAGCATCAGCCAGGTCCCTTAGGCACTTGTGGGTACATCTCATTGGGGCCTATGGAATTGTGTATGCCCAGTATTCTTAAATGTTTCCTAATAGAACCCTCCTCTAGTCAAGGCAAGTCCTTCTCGCTCCAGAGTTTCCCACTAGTCAGAGGGACCTGGGATTGAGGAGAGCAAATTTTACTGGTAAAGACCAGGATGGAGAAGGTATGGAGTATTTGGGGTGTTTCCATGTGGTTTGTCACCAGGTCCTCTGTCTGCTTCAGCAGCCCACATTTTCTCCAGTCTTTCTTTTGCTGCTGCTGTACCTGTGGAAACTGTTCTTGTTGCTATTCAAAGCAATCATCAGATTCAGTATGAGGGGGGTTTTGGCTTTCCTAATCGCATTCCTGCAGCCTCAGACAGTGTATCTCTATTCCTTCTCGGTCACCTCTTCCTGTTTCTCTCTGTAGTACAGTTTCTATATGTCTTTTTGTCTGGAACTTGATGTCCATTTGTCAAGTTCTCCTTCTACCTTTACTTTATTGACAAAGCTTTCAGCTCCTCACCTCCTATCAGGCACTTATCCCATCTTCAGTTTGTGATCAAAGGTAATTCCCAAATCCTTTTTCCAGAAAAATGTTATGTTGATCTTGAGTTTGTATTTGCCCTTATTCAGCTTTTTCCCACTGTTGTTCCCATTTATCAAGGTAATTCTTAAATCTTGAATCCTGACCTTCAACATCATTCTAGATTCTCTCAGCTTTGGGCTGTCATCCATCAACTAAGTCATTGATTAAATATTGGAGTGAAACTGGGTGCAGGATGAAATATCTTTCCATTTTGACAGGGAATAACTGATAACTAAAAGAGGACTGTGGCTTTCGGTAGTTTTACGTATTTTAGAGGAATGTGTTTACAAAAATACATTAATGTGAAACAGTGCAAAAACTAAGCTATAACCTCACGTTTAAATGTAAATATCTAGCAGCAACAAAAGGATGAATTTCTATGAAAACAATGGATTAGCTAAGTAGTGACCCTTTTTTTTTTTATTAGTAGCATTCTAATTGTGTCTTAAAATGCTTTATACAGTATTTGAGATATTAGACTTAAATAAAATTATGGAACAGGATTTTATTAACATATTGCAATCTTCTAGAAAATAAAAATGTCAAAATACCAAAAAATAAACCCAGTATTTTCTACTGTAAAATTCTAAGGTCTATATCTGTATAGTGTTTTGAAAAAGTCTAGAAAATAAAATTCTGTTTTGTGTTTTGTAATGGTGTTAATGTGAAATGCCACAGAATGGGGAACTTAATAGCGTTTCAAGTCACATTGTCTCTGTATCCTTCTCCTATTTATACAAAGAAGATAATGACAGAGCAGAATTTAATGGGAAATTAAAGTTTTCCTGTGAGAGGATATGGCTGAAAAGTCAACCTGTACTATGTAATGTAATGGTAGCTTAAACAGTATTTTAATTTAGTTTAGTCCTTAGCTTGTAACTTAGCAAGAAATTTGGTTGAATCAACAGATGCAGGAGATTTAAAGTAAGGATTCATCTCATCTAACTTTAGCCATCTCAAAGTCAGTTCTCTAATCAGAGTGAATTATTTAGGTGCTCTCTGTTGTAAATGGAAAGAGAAGAATCTTTACTCCTTCCTAAAATAAGTAGGATTAATCTAACTTTATTAGAGTTAGTTATCTCTCTCAATTGACTAGTGATAGAATCTCTATACTCTATTTGAGACAGTGCAGTGGACTAAATCTTAGATTACGCAAAGGGAGGGTACATTTTGAGAATAAAAATGAACTGTTCTCACTTTAAAAAATGAGAATCAATCTTCCTGAGTAATACAAGAAAAACTCCAGGTTTGAATATGATTTTTTTCAGTAGAGCCTATGGACTTGATAGAGTTAGCAATGTGAAAAGGAAAGGGCTTTTCTTTTAACAGCTCTTGCCTTTTATTTTTCCTTAAGAAATGAAGTGACACCTCAGGATGTGTCTTCAGGACTGTGCCTTTCGCTGAGATGCCACAAAAGATATATTTAGCTAAAGAATTTACCATTTTACCTATAATGAAACAATAAAGTATTTCTGGCCATACCCCTAATTCTGTAAAATACAGCTAAAATATTAGAGAGGCAAAGGACTATGTTACTTCCATGCATACATCTTCATACATAAATTCTTCAGGACATTATTTTATGCATGAATTATGTTGTCTAAAAATAACAATAATGATGCTATTTACAAATACCGTTGCATTTCAAAACAACACTTATGTAGACCAGGCTTCAGATACCAGGAACAAAAAAAAACTGTGAGAGGAAATTGTGTAAGAATAGTTATACGTAAATTCATACCTCCTTCTTGATAAATACCAATACACTTACAGAACTCAGCCATTATGTAGTGTGACATATGAAGTATAATTAGGTAATAGTCCTTGCAATGTCCTTGAAATCTTCCCTCGGCCCTTCTGGAAAGTTAGACGGCAGCTTGACATTTACTTCAAGTATTTACTTGTCGCACCTTGGAAAGTCTTGAAGAAAAATTATACTTAATAGGTAGCTCCCGGTAAAAGTGACTGAACTGCAGTGCATTGCTGCTGATAATATGGATCTATTTACCCAGTACTTGGTTAGAAAGAGAAAGGGGAGGGGGATTTGTCTGGGAGGATTATCTTCCTGAAACAAAGCTGCTGAGATGGAGAGAATTCAAAAGGTCAGTAAGGCATCAGGGGAAGTAATTGTAAGAGAGAAAACCAAACTAAACAAACAAAAAGATAGCTATTGCAAGTAAGCCCAGATCTGTCAGACATTTACTTAAAAGCAAGAAAGAAATAAACATATAGAAAAGAAAAGTTTCTAGCTGGGACTCATGGCATATTTCTTTTGTTAAACTGAAAGATTATTAAGAAAGTTTTGCATATGACTCAAGTTGACTAATAACTGCAAGGTTGTCGCATTGCATGTGGACCAACCACAAGAATAGAATGAGATACAGATTTCACCAGTGCTGAATTATACAGCTATTTCTTAGTTGGTATAGTTGAGACTAAAAAATAAGGGATATAAGTCCTGACTAAAGGGGGGAATTAATCCTATCGCTTTTAGTCTTTCCTGACCTTATTCTTAGTCTCCTTTCTAGTCCCTCTCTGCTCAAATTCCTAATTTACCTTATGATTCTAAAATATTCTCTCTTTCTTCCTGAACTTGTAATTAAACTTCACCCTTTCTTCTACTCCTTTCCATTATTTCTACCACAGCCTTGCCTCCCATCTCTCTCCCACCACTGTCATGTTCTTTTTCTCTCTATGTTGCCTGCAACCCTAGTTTTATCTCTGTGTTTGACTGTCTCCTTTCAGTGGGCTCTGTTTCTGGATCATGCTCCTCTATCCCTGGACCCTGATTTGGCCACCTAACCCCTTCTCTCCTCACACTTTTTCCCCTTCCTCTGCCTCTACTCGGTTTCTTCTCCCCTGCCACAAAATTTCTTCCTTGCTAGACTGCAAAAGAGGGAGCAGTGAAATCACAGAGACAGTGTCCCTGCTCATAGCTGCTTCATGAGACATGGGGTTTCAGGGGAGACCAACCCATGCGCAGAGAGATCACGTTTGGGTGCCAAGAAAATGCAACATCTGCAGCAGCTCAGAGAGCACAGCCCTCATGGAGCAGGCAGAAGGCTTCCTGTCTGACCTCTGCTGCACACAGCAGAACTGCCTAGAGCTTGGCCACGTTAAGGAGAATTTCCACGCCCACAGTTAGCAGCATTCCTCAGATTAGCACCATTGTCTTGCCCATCCTAGATGGCCCAGGTCTCCTCTAGAACACAGAGGTACATAAAACTGTAAAGGTATGTGGAGTCAGAGAACATCTCACATACCAAATAATTTGCTTAAGGACTCTTCAGTATAAAAGAAATAACACGAAGACAACAATAAAGACGGGAATCCTTTGGCCATTAGTTCATTAAGTGCTCAGAGAGAGCATTGAAGAGGGTCAATCAGGACTTGTAACTGATAAGAAGGAAAAAACAAGACTAACTTTACTATTACCTGATACTAAAGTGGGATAATTTGTAATAATTTTATAGGGCGTTCAGAGGACAGGCCAAGAGTGGAGAAAGGGAAGAATCAGAGTAGACTGGTAAGAAAAAAGCACAGGAAAATGGAGAGGAGAGGGATAAAGGGCTGAAGTGAAAAGACTTACATCTGTAAGTGTCAGAAACTGGAGAAGCAAGGATGTATGTATGTGTATATATGTATACATGTATGTGGGTGAGAAGCCAAAGTGCCAGCAATGGAAAGACCTGTATACATTAATTTTTCCCACATAAATACCATCCTTTTTCCATGTGTGTGCATGTGTCATTTGCTAGCACATTTTAAGCTTGACTAGGTGGCAAGTAGCAGCAGACCTGCACCAGGAAAGACTCAGAGTATGGACCAGTGGCTAGGAAAGGGGCTCATGGTCCATGCATGCATATTAGCCAGAGTTAGAGACCATCCTAATACTTGAGGAGTCTGTGACTGTGGGTGAATATGTGAGAATGAAGCCAACGGAGGCAGCTGGCTGATGCTGCAGTTGAGTATCTGGATTCTGCTTCTAGAGACAAGCTCCAAGGTCCTTGGGAAACACCTGGGAACCCTCTGACAGACTTGAGGGTACCTGCTGCCATCAGGCAAGGACAAGGTAAGAGGAATTACAAGGAACCACCAGGAGCTTCTATTCAAGATGACTGACCCAGGGAGACCTGAGCCTCTGTTACAGCTGGCCCTTTATTAGGGAAGGTCAGTGCATCTTCAGTCAGTGCTCAGGAGGGGCCTGTGTAAGAGCTGGGCCCAGAACATGTCTTTCAGAGGCAGCAGTTTGTGCAGAAGTGTGTGCAGAAGGGGCCCTCTGTGGAAATGGTGCCACTGTAATAGTCTCAGTCAGACACAACTCCATGGAGCAGTGTCTCCAGCAGATGTGGAGCAGCTGACCCCACCAGGACAGAGGCTTTCATGCAGACTGAGCCTCAGATGGTGGATATAGGAAAGGAAGACAGCAAAGGAGCCCACAGAGGTCCTGTGGGAGGTTAACTGTCCTGGAGGAGCTGTGTTGTCAGGTGGAGGAGTTGTAGGAAGAAGTGAGCAGGCTGAGCAGCATTTGCAAAGGTGAAAAGGAGATAGGATTAGCTCTGAGACTCAACAGCTTGAAGTGCCCAAGCTCTTACCTGCAATAGAGAAGCAAGGAGTGTCCAACCCCATTATCAAGGTAAGAGAAACCCCTAGAGAAGGAGAAGATTGGCTCTGATGATTCTAAGAGTAAGGATCCTGCCCCACCTGAGGGCTTACATCGGTGAAATAGGTTTACCACCCTTTCGTAAAGAGGAGGCTGGTGTTCCTACAAACAAATAACCTGGTTCACTTACCTCTAAACTTTTCAAGACTACCAGGAAGAGATAGCAACTCACCATAAGAGGTGACTTCCTGCTGCAGGGGACAGAGGTACATGATTACCAGACCGAGGAGTCATCTGGAAGGTTTGCTGCTGCTGGAATTCAGGATCCGGGATATCGTGGAGTAGGGTGATTGTGTGAGTTTTGGTAGTGGATTTGGTACTGAAGCAACATGGATGTTGCTAAGGGCAGTGCTTGTCTGTGTGCCTGGTCATACTGATGCCATGATGATTTTTTCGCTCAGCCTCTCATTGGGGAATCTTTGATAGATATGTTAATTGGCAAGGCCTATAATGTTATACCTGAACTATCGTGCATTTCGGGGGGTGCTCACGGGAGTACATTTCGGTGTGCATTTGGATATGCATTCCAGCGTGCTCCACCTGGACGGAGTGCACCAAGGATCCTTAAAATAAATACCGAGGTAAAACCCCTTTTCCCCTTCTAACAATGTTTGGTTCTTGATTTTAATACCAAGGATAGGCATCAATACTGCCTCTGTGTGTGTGTCTGTGGGCTACACTGTCAGCACTGCAGCTGCCTGAACCTGCAAACAGCAACAGCAGCAGCCACCTGCATGAGAATGGGATGGAGGGACCTCCAAGTTCCCCAAGTGCAGCCAGCTGGGCATTTGCACACAGGAAAGAAGAATTCAGACGTCTGTTGAATCTGGTGGGTCCAGTAACACCCTTTTGAAAAACTTCTTCCCTAAAAAATCACCCGATATATGACTTTGTAGTAGGAAAAGAAAAAAAAAATCTCTAATAATATTTAGGCTTTGCCGAAACCCCAGAGTGACATAATTAACGTTAAACAGTTTATATTAAACAAAGTTAGAAGCAGTGAAGAGGAGAGAGTATGACAGCCTTATTTTTTCCTGCTTATAATGTCATTAATTGTCTCAGAATGCAAAATGCATTAATTGTCCTTCTGATTCAACAGAGACTATTACATTCTTTTACACTTCTTATGGTAACACAGCTTTAAGATGCTAAATGAATGATGATTTGAAGATTTCACACACACAGGGTCACAGTAAAAAGAGACCTCAGATAACTTCAATAAGCAATTCTCAGTACTTGAGAAGCAAGTGAACCATCTCATGAAGGTTTTTTTTATGAAGCCTGTAACTGTAGATTTCCAGAACATGAAATTAATGCTTCTGCTAAGTAAAAGGATCTCTAATTACTGTTTTTTATGTTGACAAGACAAATTATTTCTGAGGGGAAAATAAAAGGAAGCTAGATTAATTTTATTTCTGGAGGCAATAATGAGTTGATATGTGGTGGCTTCTGTCTGGTGTTTATTGTCTTTTTTATCAAGTGAATGGCAGGTAGATTGATAATTTGATCCCAGTAAGAAGCAGAAAAACAAGCAAAATCACCCCATCCGGTGAAGGAAGCAAGTAGATGGGGAGAAGAGGCGGGTGAGAGAGGAAATAAGAGCAGTCTTTACAGGATTATGGCTTATTAGAATTATTAGAATTTAAAATCAGTTTTGTACAAAAAGCCTAAGGCTGACTTTCAGGTCGAGGAGCTGCACCATGTGTACTGTGCTATGAAGCATATCACTTCCACACAGTTTTACTGCTGGCACTACTTTTATGTTGAGTGAATAACCTCCCTCTCACCACAAACTTTTGAGAATAAATTGCATAGATCAGACTTTCTTAATTTCTTCCAAATGAGAAGTATTATCTTCTAATCTTCTCTGCTAGCAAAGAAATACCAGGAAATCTGATCCTCTTTTGGATTCCATGTTTTGCCTGCCTGCTGGGCTCTACTGTTGACAAGCTTGCTGAAATTACATTTTCTTTAGCTGGGAAAGTAATGTGTTGCTTATATCAGGGCTGTGACTGAAGCTCAGCACATCAGAGAAGCACAGGAGTGCTGTGAAGTAATCATAGATAAAAACAGGACATATTTGTAAACAGGTTGTGTGAGTCTCTTGGTTTTCATTCACCGGTGGAGAGAGAATGAATGCCTTATAAATAAAGCCAAAGGGGAAGATGTTAAACATCCTGTATTCGCTTAGTAAATATATACATCTAAAAATGAATTTGAATTTTTTGTGTTTAGTTCTATATTATTACATCAAGATCACTTTCTGCAGTAGCCTGCAAGGCAAATGAAGTGTACCACCAAAAATGAAGGTAGTCTCTAAACCAAAATATATTTTTTTCAGAAGTATGGTGATTTTTCAGCATACGTATGTATATATGTGCCAGATAAATGCTGTTGGTTTCTTTCAAGGGAAATGAAAAGTCATTGTGTGCCCTTACCCACATCTTCCCTTCCCAGTTTGCACATCTTATACCCTCAGGAAAAAAGGGCTGTTGTATCTGAGAGAGAGAGAGATATCCCCAAACTGCTTTCTGCCCCTTGATGCATGGTGTGTGAGGGCCCTGCTCCAGAACACACAGCAGGAAACCCGAAACTCATTTCTGAGTATGTTTCCTGCATGGCTTATGAACTGGTGCGATATGATAAATACAGACCATATCATTCTGTCATGTGGTTCAGCTCCCAACAAGAGGATGTAGGTGAAATATCTGCAAAATTCCATCATTTGACTGGAATTCATCATATGTCTAAGACTGCAGAGATTTCCATGGCCTTTTGGTTCTTTCTCTGTTAGTTCTTCCTCTCTCCTGTCCCACTCCTTTCTACACACCTCCTCCATATTTCCTGGGATATATGGAAGGGAATTCACAATTTCATAATCCTTCTTGCAGGGCTGTTTTTACTTCTAGTCAGGAGAGGAAAAAGATATGATTTCACCCCAGTGTTTATTTGTGGGGGCCAAGGATACTGGCTGCAGCAGCTGCATTTTCCAGTATTTTTCTCATGGCTTTGGGAGAATTTCTCTCTGGTCAGATTAAAAAGTTTTGGTCTTCCTTTATTCACATGAGCTTCCCACTGTTTTCTCGTATGTGAAGTTCTTGCGACTGTCATCTAGGGATAAGGAAGGAAGATAAAGCTTTCTCTAAAATGATTTTAAAAGTATCTCTGTAATAAACTTCGCATAATAATTTTGAATCCTAAAGGAAAATTGGTTTTGGCTATTCCTTTTAGTAATGTATAAAAATTTCCATTGTAGCATAGGGTTCATCTTCACAAAATAAGTGATCATAATGGCTTCTTTATAAATGCATATTGCACTGTATTACAAGAGAACCTCTTCTGAGATAACATGTTACATGAAAAAACCTTTTGTGATTTTAGTTTCAGAGATTTAAATGTCAGCCTTTATGAAAAATGTGGTTTTAAAAGCTGAAAAAGGCAACAGACCCTTCAATCAAGTGACCTCAAATGAAGTTCTTTCCAGAAAGGAAAAACAAATATGTCTTAAATGTTAAAATAAAAAAAAAAAAATTGAATTGATTGTATTTTAGAAGTTAAGGGTTTTTTTTTTTCAAATTATCAAATAAATTTATATATTATTTCCTAACATCCAGGCTCATAGCTTGTTTGCAATTATCAGTTATATCTGCATACCGATGAAGGGGAAAGCAAATACTTCTTTCCTAAAATTATTATCTTGATACAAGTAGATTTCCAGTAAAATGAAAAAGGTTAGTGAGGGTTAAAAGACATTGGCTGTGCTCAGATATTCCACATTAGACCAAATCTAACCATTTACAGTGCCCTCTGACCCAGAAGTAAAAATTTACTATTAAATGTACCATGCTTCTGGGTTAATGCTTATGTCATGGTCCTTGGAGGGCAGTAAATGGACTGGTTTTCAAGCTAAAAATTAGAGCTGGAATTGAGACTGGGTTTGCTTCTCAGGAGGCATGCTTCCTTTCAGCAGGGAACAGACAAGCAACAACCACTTGGTCACTGGCTACATACATCTGTAGGGCCAGCTTTGCCAGGCTTGTCCCTTCCCATTTACATGTGGCATAGGAGGAAAGGTATTTCAGAACATAAATAGGCAAGCCCACCTCTTTGCAACTCCGTGCATCACAGAGCTTGTCAGTGTTAAATATCATGTTTGAAAATGAATCAGAAGCTTCATAAATGAAAACTTCTTGACATTCACATACATCTTTGCTGTGATAACCAGTGATGGTAGTGAGGAGGTTGAGACACCTTTTGCAGTGTCCCTGTCTGCCTGGCAGCAAGTCTACTACAGCGTGTGAGCCACTGGGAGTAGGATGCTGAGGGGATGCTGCCTGCAATGCTTGTTGCCAAAAATCAGTTAGGAGCCTCAGGACAGGAGTCTGTGTAAACTCAAATAATGAAAATAAGAGGTATTGGGACAGTTAAAGCACTGATTCACAAAAGAGAAACAAATCATCATCATTTAGGGCAAGTGTTCTGCAGTAATTACAGTAAATTGTGGTTTTGCAACCTGCTTTCATAGGACATCCTCTCCCTCCTTTCTTCAAAATCATGCAGAAATTTTTGAAATCTCTCTAATTTTCAAAGCAAAAGTGTTCCTAGTCCAGTTCTGTTTAGAATATTGTGCTCTGAAGTGCAACACACACATTTGTTTCGATATTTTTTTTCTCTTAGTCTCAGATCTTAAGACAAGATTGTTTATTTGCAATGTATACCTACATACAAGAGAAAGCAGAAAAAAGGTCTTGATGCCTTACAGTCACAGGAAATGCTCCTTCCTGAAGGAACTTCTCTTATTCACACAGCTAGAGAAAAACCCATGGTAGTTCAGATCCAATTTGGAATTCTATTTCATTGGTTAGTTTCATCAATGTAATGATTGACAATGTAAAATTAGCAAGATCAGTGAAGATATTAGTAGATGTCAAAAAGGTCTGTGCATGATGCATCTTCTCTTTCTCTGGAGATCCAGGATAAATAGCAAAGCTGGCACCTCAAACCCTCTCATAATATGTCTGTTTCCATAGTATTATTAACAAAAGATCTAGTGACTGCCTTTTTGGAATACAGTGCAGACACAGGGTTTTGTGGACTTCCTCAATAGTCAGTGGTGACTGAAAACATCTCAATAGAGTATTTAGCTGACCTACTGGACACAGGTACCTCAGGGTGTGATGAATCCTCATACCTCTGCATGCAGCACTTCACTGCCATTTGGGGCAGCTTAGACTGAAAATTTGACTTTTCAATGCTTGCAGTTAAGTGACATGAATCCCATCAAAACCAAATACTGCATTCCTGATGAACTCAAGGAGAATGCTTACACTAGCATCTGCCTGCTAATTCTTCCACCACTTGCAGAATCAGACCTTGCCTAATGAAAGAGCATGTTGTAGTGCACTTACAATTCAATGTCCCATATGAAGATGAAAAATCCTTTTCTTTGGCGCTATGTCTGTAACTGCATTTTATGTCAGTTAATCCTAATTTTGCCTGCCTGTAGCAGTTTATGGTCGTAATCAGATATTGACACATTTAACAGCAGCTGTTTAAAATTGCATAAATATCACAAATGACAACCATTCTATAAAAACAAAAACAGAACCAAAAGAAACATAGAATTTGGTGAAAGGAAGATTTGTAATGTTTTAAAAGATAAAAGCAGTGCTTTAACCTCTGAATTGTGGCTGTTGGGACCTGTAGTATATTGCTATAATAAATACATTAGTTAAATAAGAAAAAAAATGTAGGAAAAAATTTCATGGGAAAAAAAGTCTAGAAATTGTGAAATTACGAGGTGTATGAGATGTCCTAATGTATTTTCCCAGGATTAAAAAAAAAAAATCCAAGTCCTATAAAACCTTTAAGTCCTTTCCAGTAATAAAAAATCCTTAGATTTTCAAAATATTTTTCCCACTGAAAATTAATCAATCACATGATGAAAGTATGCCAGTCATGTGCAGTGTGTATTGTTTAGTGAGACTAGGCTAGTCTCACTGATGATTATGTACAGAAATATCTTGTTAATATCATCTCTGTAGGTACATAACCAGAGCTATTAAAACAGTGGATTAAAAAAATACAGGGAATATATTTATTTATTTATTTCCCCCTTAGGAATCCCAATAGATGATGGCTTCCTCTGTGGAATCATTTCATACTGCACTCCAGGATAAGCTCTGTGTTTATCACGTGACCTAGAAGATGAAGTGATCTGCAACAGAATCTGTAACTGTACTATTGATGTATCCATGCAGAGGACAATCTTAATGACAGCAGGTTTCCTTCAAGAACATGTATGGATCATTTACTTTTACATGTCTTTCACTTGTTAGAAGCTTGCAGTCGTCATTACAGATATGCTTGTGAGTGGGCGTTATCCCAGTTAACACATTAGCTCCCATGGAAGTACTGACTGTTCAGTGCAAAGGTATTTGGGTTGTCATCCAAACCCAGAGAGGAGTACCAATGATTTAAACAGGATCAAATATGTGCTAGCTTTTAAATATGTCTATATAGAGAACAAGTATCCAAGAAGACTGGCTAAAGAAACAATGAATTTCTTTGAAAGTAAAAAGTTAAAATCTTACTTCTTGCCTGTTTGGAAAGTGGGGTTTTTTTTCAAATCTTTTTTTAAAAAGCATATAATGTAGAGGGAAGATCGTTATTGATATTCTGAAAGAAAGAATTAGGCAATATATTGTCACAATTCTCACACAGTAACTCCCATATGGTTCAGCATTTATTGAAGAAATGGTTTCAGTCTCTTTGGCCATAGCAGACTGAAGCCCTCTATACTTACACTCCAGGTATGCATCACAAGCTCCAGGTTATTGATTTAGCCAACAGTATAGCCCTATCTATCCATTTCTAAGTAAGTGCACATGGGGGAGCAGAATATGGGGACACTGGGTGTGGGTAGCAGGAGGAGTGAAAAAAGGCACAGCTTACTCACCTGAAAACAAGAGTTTAGTGGAGTTGCAAGAACACCTACTGCATGTAAAACAATATATTGGATGTAGTCCTGAATTGTCTCATGTTACAGAGCCAGGGGCAATAAGGTACAACAAGAAATTCACAATGTATTAATCTGCAAACAAAATGAACTTATCAAAATAAAGAAATAAATGAAAGGGAAGTTTCAACTCCTTTAATCTTTTAATCAAAGGCTTGGTGGCAGAATGCTATAATGAAGACCCCACATTAACAAGTCTTCATTATTTGAATGCTAAATTAATTAGTGTTACTATGAAGTTTCATAAATTCTTTAAACTAGCCTTGTCAAAATAAATGAACAAATTATGTTCTGTGATACTCTAGCACTCTTTTCCTTTTTTTTTCGTGATCTATTTTCTACACATTATGCCTGCTTGTGTGCTTGCTAGTTCACAGAACTGTTAGATCACAGTGGAGACCTGATTCAATGCCTATCGATGTTAGTCAGAGACTTTCTAAGCTTGGCGGGGGTCTGAGTGGGCACTGAGTGTCCCAGTAGCAGTGAAAATCAGTCATATTCTATTGTTACAGCTAATTAGCCTGCAAGCATTGCAGAGCAGGTCCTGTCTTTGACGGTGTGATTGTACAGCACTGAGCACAATGGAGCATCCATTCTGATTGGATTATCTCCATTAGTAGCACAGTTCTCTTGTGAATGCAACTATTGTAAATCTCTGCCGTGTGCTCAGGGTATTTTTTTTTTTAATTAGCTGCTTTTAGAAAGTTCTAATCCGTGCAAGACATAGGCTAAATAAAGTACGTGCTATGAATTGTCAGGTAACTGTTATCAAGAATTATGGCAATATTTTAAGATCATTTTATTAACATTTAAATGATAAGAACAGGAAAAAAAAATTAAGTGGTAGTTTAACGAATTTCTTTAATGCATATGCACATTCATGCATATATATGTATATATACATGTACATATATGTATTTCTGTTTACGCATACTTTTGTAAAAACTTTAGGCCAGACTCTAATCTGCTAGTTCAACAGACAACCACCTGGCTGGGAGCTCCATCAGAAATGTTATTTTGTATAAAACTGACACAGCAGACACCCCAAAAAGAGCAAGGAGGAGAGAGAAAAATATTGCGTGGCTCAGGAAGTGTGGAAATGAATATCCGATATCATAGAGAATTCCTATGACAGCCTTTCTAAATTTTAAGGTACTGTAATTCTACTCTCCTCAACATGTGGTTCTGCCCAACAGCCATACTGTTGAAAGAGTGTAAGAATTTTATTGCATGAGGCATAAGTGAAAAAGCTAGCAATGGTCATTCCTGCAGTACACTTGGTAACCTTCAATTTCGATGGCATTCTCATCTAATGTAAATAGAAAATGTTGTATTTGAACTTGATCTGCAAGAAGGCATAATCAGACTTTATTCCTAAATACTACAAAGAAAAAGAAAAAGATTATGTATATCTCTAAAAAATAGTATCAGAAGATATTTTAGTGAAGAAAATTAAGTGTTCCATGTCTATGTGCATCATCTGCATTTCGGAAATGTACAGCACTATTTTACTGACTTTATTCAGTATTGGAATTCCACTGGATAATTATGCACCAAGTGTGAGTACTGGGGGGAGGGCAATAACCTAAAATTATAATGGCTCTATTTTGTTTGGTTGGATAAATTCCTATTAGAGTGTGCATGAGTGTGTAGGAGAGAAGCTGCTGCTATGTTTCTCAGCTCTTCATTAATCCCAATTTCAAAGTCTCAGAAAAACCTAGTTGCCTTTTTTTTACCTTTTGTAATTGGTCATACTGCAAATACTGCTGGCCAAAACATCACTGTTCTTCATAGTCAACAGCCTACTGATGAGAAAGGAAAATGTTCCCCCTTCTACAGAGTTAAATGCTGAACCATCTCACTGTCACTCTGACACCTTCATAGTGTATACACATAACCTCTAACCTGACTATGCACTTTAATAGCAGATTAAATCAAAGTCCTCTTTCATGGGGGCAGCAGGACTCTGCAGTCACAGAGTGGTAGACTCAAAAGCAATTTTCTCTGTACCGGAAAATGAATTTGTGGGGAGTCCCTTCATTTGTCCAAGCCCTTGGAAAATAGAATTGCAGCAATATATTTCATGCTTTTTATTTGTGTGGCACAGTGAAGGGACAGTTGCTTCCCAAAAGCACTGTTTCAATCTGTTTGCTTGGAGACTCAGGCCTGCATTGCTACCTGCCTGGAAATCTCATCCCAGGCAGTAAGAACACAAGATTTCTTTCTCATGAAAGTTTGTATACCGCAGAAATTGATAAATATACTAGAGGAGACTGGCAAGGTGTAATGCCACATTTTGGCACAGTTTGAACCCTTATAGCAAATAAACATGAAAAGTCATACCAGATGTCTGCTTAAAATCCAGGGGCTCTGCTTGTGACTCTTATGTAAGGTTCAGCACTGCTTGTTCTCACAGTTGACGGTGAAGTGGGTCTGGCTCCCAGCCAGGTCTCTCACACAATGATTAACCTGAGACTACATTGCACCATCTGGTACTGTCTCAGGTAGGAAAGATATAAATGACTGAGTAGTTACAGTTTTCCCTCTGTAAGCAGAGTAATATTTGAGAGGTGGCACCTTTATCTTTTTCCCCAGCAGAACTGCCATGAAATATTTCATGTACAGATAAAACTTACCCTTGGTACTAAACCTTCTCCCCACAAATTCTTCTGGAAGTCTTTGCTTCTTGTCTTGTTTTATGTACTCTTTCTGTCTCCTTCTGTCCCTCTTCTCCACTTCCAACCTTCCTCCCTCTTACCTTGTCTCTCTTTTCATCTTTTCATTCTTTCCTTCTTCTTTTGTTTTCCCTTGAAGTTTTGCTCAGTCTTCCCTGAATGTTCATCTTGAGTCCGGGAGCTTGATTATCAGCTAGAGGCTAAATCTGCCATGTTTTCTGCTTTTTAGCTGGAGAAGTACTTCTGTAGGAGCTTTTGGTAAGTCTGTAGGTGAAGTGAATAACCAGCTCAGAAAGAGTCATGACTCTTGAGGCTGACATTCAGGGCTTGAGGCTGACATTCAGGGCTGAGAAACACCCTCATTTCCCAACAGAAAATAGAAAATAAATGTTCACTCAAGACAGCAATATTAAAGGGGGGAAATGTAAACAAATGTAAACAAAAATGTAAACAAATGTAAACAAAAAGAATCACAAGCTTCCATCTTTTCCTTATCTCTCTTTCTTCCTTGAGTGGTCATATTTTTTGGTGGTTTAAGAACAGTAAGGGATGATTCTTTGCTGTCCTATGTTTTAAAACACAAACGCTGACCGTCTCATCCTGCTCCGTGTTTCTAATGAATGTCTTCTAAAATGACCCTTTGGAATCAAAAAGTGTGAAATATGAGGGTCACAAAGTGTGAAATAGTCAAGGATTTGAGATTTCCCAGATTCCACAGGCCCAGCTTTCAGTAATACCTCCTCTAAGGCTAAAGTGGTGGTTTGGCATCTCCTCCAGTCATCAGTAGCTAAGAGTCATCTCCCTACAGAGGTGGAGCTGATTCAGCCTCTAAAATAGCTCTCATGACATTTTTTTTTGCCCTGTGCCTCTGTGTTCATAAGCACAAAACCTGAAATAAGAGCAAACTTATCAGGTTCACAGACCTTGAATTTATAGTTCTAATCCTTCATGAGAACCAAAACCCACAAAAATGAAAATAAAATAATGTGGACACAGGATATTATAATGGGGAAATTGTGGCAGAAAACAATATCCCAATAATGTGTTTAAGGCACAAAACTGGCTCAGACATGGCCTGGGAACTTCATACTATTATTTATGAAGGATTGAGTCTTTCTTTCTCTGCAATTTTGTCAAAAGTACCATATTTTTCATAGCTATTCCTACATACTTTTTTTTTTTAAATAGAATTTATTTATTTTAAAAGCACTTGCATTATTAGGAAAACAAACAGCTCTGTGCAGGCTTATTCTGGGTGTTGTAAATTAGTAACTTCTGGCCAGGTATGGTTAGGACTCTTCTGCTCTGGCTGCCACACTCAAATGGTAAGATACTTTGACTTCTTCTCCTAGAGGTTCCTAAACCCAGGAGGGAACTTTTGAGAGATCTGTTGAACAATGAAGGTAGTTAAAAACTGCTAAGCCAGCAAGGAAACACATCGAAGTTGGTTGTGAAGCTGGAACATAAATAAGCATCCCTAACAGACAGGGAGGGTCTTCACACCACAGCAGGGTAGATGGAACAGGTCCCAGCTTCCTAACCAAAGGTGTATCTATTCACACACAGGAAACACTTAAATTTTAAAAATTGTTCTATTACAAGCTAAAATTCCTCAGAAAGAGGTTGTAACACTGGGTAGGATCGGGCATTGTAGACCACAAAGCAAGTGTTGTACCTGTACCTGGATGCTGACACCAAGAAGAAGAGGAAATGTTTACAGAGGTGTAAGGGACTGTCACTATGTTTAATGGTCTGGAATTAAGAACAGTCAGATGTAGGCTGAAAAGCAACAAAAACTTCCTCACATTGATATGTCTGATAATACAGAAGAGACTCCAAAGGAAAGTTGTAAAAGAATAATCAGTGCTAAAAGCCAGAATATAATGATGAATTCTTCACTGGCAGCAACACGAGCTAGGCAGCCCAACAGGGCTTTTCTATCCTTGGCTTCCATTATTCTATGGTAAAATTAGAAGGCAAATAAGCAGAATTGTTCAAGTCAGCCTTATCTTTTATTGCCAGTAGGAGAATGCTTACCCAAGCTAATCATACTGCAATATAACTTCAACATTTTATATTGGATATTATTATAGGTACATATCACTATAACATAGTGCTTTCATTTTGAGCCCATCATGGTGCCGTAACAGTTTTCTAGCAAAACATGTTAAATTTAAAGGGGGAAATGAGTGGGAAGTACAGTACTCAATTATCTCTACTGTGACTTCTGTTTTAGGGGTTTTATTGTTAGACTTGGTTTTTCTTACTAGTTTGCAGCAGCAGCTGGGATTTACTTTTGTGTGTGTGTCATTCTAGTTTGAGGGTCTCCAGAGCTTTTAAATGCATTCAGAATTTCCTATACTGTGGTATTTATTTTGCTTGCCTGCTTTTCTGTCATTTTTAATTTTATTGAAATTAATTGCTGTTTAGATGAATGACTTGCAAATGTCAATATACTGATGGGATGCTGGGGACAAAAAATTTCAGTGAGCTTTCATGAGTTGTGGGGACACTGACTACCTATAAAATGTGTCATTACTTAACCTCAAGCAGCTCCATTTGAGGTGGTAAAATAGAAACTTTAAGACCTTTGAAGACCATACTAGAAATTAGGTTGAGATTACACAGAAGGTGTAATGCTCCTTAAATTGTTCATCATGTTCCTCGGAGCAAATGGGTGCCTTTATGGAGTCAAAGACGTACTGTTTTCTTGACTGCTGCTTATTTTGGAAAAGAAATTTATTTGAAACCCCTGGAATTATTTATGTAAAATGGAGCTCCTTGTTCATCAAGGAATTCATCCATCACTCTGAATCCAGTTCCAACTAGCAAATAGACATGTATTTCTGTAGGGATTAAAGACAATTTAGAGCCTAGATATACCCCTTAAAAAATAATATAATACATACATAAGGTTGGCCAAAATCCAAGGTTGGCAGATCGAGGGGCAGAGCAGAGGTGCTCAAAAAACTGAGCTCAGAGTTGCAATTGTAACTCTTCTTCCAGATGTCCACACCTGCTTCAGATTTCTCAAGTAAGGAACAGCCTAAGAAAAGCCTGTTCATTTCTCTGAGTCTCAGAGGACATTATTTTCATCTGAGCAGGGTTTTGGTCTCTCAGTGTTTCATTAAGAAAGCTTACCACGAAAACCCTCTCATAAAGGATGCAATAGATATGCCTAGATAAAATTAGGTAAAATCTGATTTTGATTTTTTTCTTTCGGTAAATTTCTTTCTTCTACAAAATTACTGTCCCAGTGTGCATGTCAGTTAGCCTTCCTAATCCAGAAGCAAAGGGATAATCTGAATTTCAAGTGTAGCATACTGCCAATAGATCTTTCATTTATTTAAAAACCGGGTTAAAGAGCGGTCTAAGAGGTGCATCTGTTTTATAACACCCTTTTTTATTTGGCAATCACCAGTGAATAATGTGAAGGTGACTGAAGGAGGCTGCATTTATCTGTAAACAAGCTAGGACCTCCTCTACTCTTTCAATTGGTCACTTCCATGGCTAGTCCATCTGAGTCCTATGAGACACTACATGGACATACCACTACTTCAAATAGAACAGAGTAAGATTTTACAAGAACAGTTTGAATTATATAAAAAATACATAGAGCTTCTATCACTGTTGCTAGTACCTAGTACTTTTGATTAAAATTTACAACCAAAAAGTTCATAATGATGCCTTCTTGTAAATGTTCTATTTTCTCCAACACAAAAGAATCACAGTCATAGAATGGTTTCTATTGAAAGGAACCTTAAAGATTATCTAGTTCCAAGGCCATCTTCCATGGGCAGGGACATTTTTCATTAGACTAGGTTGCTCAGAGCCCCATCCAACCTGGCCTGAAGCACTTCCAGGGTGGAGTAGAGAGGCAGAATCACCACTCTTGACGTGCTGACCACACTACTTTTTATGCAGCCCAGGATACCTTTGGCTTTCTGGGATACAAGTGCATATTGCTGGGTCATGTCCAACCCCTCATGTATCAGCACCTCCCCTACATCCCAACTCCTTCTGGGCAGGGCTGCTCTTGATCTGTCCATCCCCAACCTGTGATGATACGGGGGGTTGCCCTGACCCAGGTGCAGCATCTTGCACTTGGTCCTTTTGAACTTTATGAGACTCCCCTGGGCCCACTTCTTGAGCTTGTCCAGGTCCCCCTGGATGGCATCCCATCCTTCAGGTGTGTCAAGCACACTGCTCAGCTTAGTTTCATCTGTAAATTTGCTAAGGGTACACTCGATCCCTTCAAGGGTGCACTCAATCCTTCTGCCTATGTCATTAGTGAAAATATTAAATAACAGTGGTCTCAATACAGGCGCTTGAGGGACACCACTTGTTACTGATGTCCATTGGGACTCTGAGCCATTGACCACTACCCTCTGGATGCAACCATTCAACCACTTTCTTGTTCATCTAATAGCCCACTCATTACATCCATGTTTTACCAGTTCAGAGAAAAGGATGTTGTGGGGAACTGTGTCAAAGGCTTCACAGAAGATGCCAAGTTATATCAGGAGTCTGCATTAGATGAGAACTATAGAACTGAGGGTTAATTCTTTTTTCTTTTATTTCTACTGACATTCTAATCCTACCTGAAGTCTATTGCAACCAGCAGAAGAATTATGCTATCAGAAACTATCAAGCTACACAATTCAACTGTGATAATTTGTGGGGATAATAATCAAGAATGACTCAGCATTGGTAAGTTTGGATCACCACTGTAATACCTCCCCACAGTACTGCTCTCCACAAGCACCTGCAGATGTCTGAACCTTTGGTGGAATGAGGGAGATTGTGAGTATTTGGGGAGAGTATCAAAACCTGACTTCCTCACCTTACCCAAATATCTGTCCAGATTGCTCTTGAGAATTTGAAGGAGAGGTACAGAGGTGGTGGGAAAGAAAAGGTCATTATAGAAGTGTAATGGAACTGGTTACTGCTTTTGGACAAAAAACTAGTCTGGGCAGAACTGCAGTTCCATATTATTGACATAATAGCAAGCTTAATAACATTAACATTATTTAGCCCCGAATACAGTTAGAAGGGCAATATTACCAAAGATAAAAGTATCTATATATGTATACATATAGCTTTCTCTCTCTCTGTCCCCACACACACCTTTGTGGTTATAGTTGGATATGTGTATATTTACTTATCATATATACACATGTACAAACCCATCTTCCTGTGTGTACAGAGAATAGGCCTGACATCTACACCAGACAGAAATACATGCACGACCTTAGCTAGTACTTGTGATAAGATGTTAAGCCCAGCTGGACGGGAACAGAAGAAAGGGCTATGTAACTGTGATCCATTGTCCTGTTTCATCTCTGTAGTGATAGAGGAGCAGTGTATCACTGCTTGTAAGGAAACTTACAATGCATAGAGAGTATTTGAAGAAAACATCAGCTAAGTCGTTCTTTTCAAATGTTATTACTTACAGAAAGTCAGCAGTATGATAAGAATTTAAAATCCTATTAGGCAATTGAGATTTTTTTCCTGTAATTTGACATGAAAGTCTTTTTGTTAGTGACTTTCATATTGTATTAGCTATAAAGGGAGAATGGAGAAGTAGGCTCTGGCTGTGAGCCAAGTCTGAAATGCAGTCCTACCACAATAAATTCCAGGGTGAGTGGCAGAAGCATGCAAATGAGCCAAGAACTCCGATGAGCAGATGTGGCACACACAGGCTGTTAGGAAAGTGTGGTGTTAACCTCCCACTTTTGCTATGACAAAATTGCTTGAAATCTGGGGGGCAGAACTGGTTGCAGGTTGGACAACGTCAGTTCCATGTAATTAAGGATCATTCTTACATAAATCCTTTCTTTTCCCAGTACATGGGCATAATAACATCTTTCCATTGTAATTTGCTTCAGGCAGCTTACTGTCTAATATTTCTATTTTTTTAGAAACCTTAAATATTTAGCAGAATACTGTATTGTAACACCTTGTAATCCCTCTTTGTGTGTGAGGAAACAGAATAAAATTTGTGCATTGTCTAAATTAGGCTTCAGAATGATGTATCTATCTTCTTTTTAATGAGTGAATGAAAAGATAAAATCAAAAGATTATGATTCTAGTTAGTAAACCTATCTACAGAAGGACCTAACTCAAAAAGAAAATCCTTATCAAATGAAATTGAAAATTGCAGGGCAAGTTATACATGAAGAAAAAAAGAAATGATTAATGTGTATATTTGCAGATCCGATACTTAATGAAAACATCTGGTCTTGGGTGGGTGTGGGTGTGTCTGTTTTCTTGGGTTTTTTTTAGGATGTGTGCATTGCAGCATTTATAAAGCTTTTCTTCCTAGAGCTTACAACAGAAATTCGCAGTTTAAGTGGCATAATGAACAGATTTATGCAATTCAATTTTTGTGTCACTAAACCTTAACATAAAATTATACTGCTGAAAGTGAAAAGAACTCGGAGGAGACAACAGCCAGCATTTATCTGGTAATCAAGGTACTGTACTGATAGTGCCCCGAATGCATGATATAGGCCAAACATTGAAAAGCCATTTCTTCTGCTTTGTCTGCTTTCAAAAATGACACATTTAAAACAGCACTGTGTAGTGAAGAAACCAAAGAAATGTGCACACGTGTAATCAAATTTTCTAAATCCTTTTTTAATAGAATAAAAACTTACTTCTTAGTTTACTGTAAACCAGACTTGGGGTATAAATTTAGCATGCTATCTACATAAAAATAAAATTTTAGAACTGTATTTGAGCATTTGTTGTCAATATCTGAAAGTATTGAACCAGAAAAAGTTGACTTGCATCCTGTTTATTGTTTTCCCAGTAATTATTCTGATAAATTGCAAATTGTTTTCAAGTGCCTCAGTGTCCCCATTTATAAAATAACGATGATGTTTCTCATGAAGATATATAACTGAAAAGAACAACTAGAAAACTAGATATGGTAATATGTGTTTTGAGTGAAAGAGACTTATACAGAGGAAAAAGAAGAAAAAAAAAAAATTATACTACCAGGGGAAGTCACTAATAGATTTGGGTTAAATCCAAGTTAGTCACTGGGCTCTCTAATTTAACATCAGCAAGACCAGAACATTTACTTAAATAATGTTATTTGATGAGTAAATTATCAAACCTGCTGATTATAATATTTCCTTAACATAGAAATACACATGTATTTATAAAATATATATGCTAGGGCATAGAAAAAATAGCAATAAAAGATAATGCTAAATAGAAAGAAAAGGGAAATACATTAAAGAGAGAGCTCATGCCTTAAAGTAAAATTGAGCTTTTTTCAAAGTACTTTAATATATCTATTATTATCTGAGATACAGAAATTCAAAGCCTTTGGTAAAGATGTAGATAAATAGATTACTTTTATGCTGCTGAAGTGACTCATCATTTCAACAACACTTGTGGTATTTTTATGGATTTCCACCCCAAATTGCTTGAGTTCTGTCTTATAAAAGATACGTTCCTTTTATCTACATTATTTTTATCTTCTCACTGAATGGAAAAAAACCTCCCTACCTTATAATCACCTGCAGTACATTGTTTGATGTCATCATTAGACAACTCAAGAAATGTAGAAAGGTATGATTATTACAGTATTTGAAAGACTTATGATAGTCACTACAATGATTTTCACTTATCTAAAAGAAAATAAGAAAAAAAGTAGAAAAATATCTTAAAAAGAAAAAAATTATATCTTAGAGCAAAATTAGAGGCTCCATATTTTGGCTGTTGATTTATTATTGCTACATGGCAGCTTTACCAATTGATTTTTTTAAATCTTTTCTATTTGGGAGCCACCTGGCAACCACTATCTCTTTCTGTTCTTGAACTCACTGTTTAGTGCTGTGTATAGCAAATGACACCACATCTTGAGATGCACTTAGCATTAACTAAAAAAGATAACTGCCAGTAGAGGTAAAAGATAATACAGATCTGAGGCTCAAACCTGACAAACCCACAGAATGAAGTGGAAATTAGGCACTTGGCTCCTCTGGTGTCAATGGGATATAGGTACCTGAACATATTTGAAGACCTGGCTTTGCATTTTAGGGCACTGCTTTCTTGTTTAGGGATGTGATCCTACATGCAATGAAGTGGGAAAGCAATCACAAGTTTAGTTTTCCTTATTGTTCTGAATATTTTTGTGTCTCTTTTAGAGCATTTTGCCATTGATTGCATGGTATAATTTCTTGCATAAAAACTGTTTTAATAACCCAGAATGCTGTTGATAAAAGTATTTAAAATATATCTCCAGATAGATTGTATCTTTCCAATACATTATAATTCTTCCAGGAGACAGCAAGCATGAGTGCTGGGAGAAGCTTTCAAACACATTATAAAAGATCCCAGTAATGACAGTTCTTTCAAAACATACTTATTCATTAAAATCCTCTGTAGAGTTTGTGGAGAATATTACATTAAGAATCACACTCCCCACCTAAAAATACCTCCAGGCATCATCATGCCATGGGAGAGTACAACAAAATGTATATTTCCATAAAAATCAAAACAAACAAATAATCCCTCCTAACACACTGATAAAAATAAAAAAAAAAACCCTTTACTTCCAAATATTTATCAAGGGAAGATATTCACATGGTTATTGTAATTTCCTTCTAGAAATATGGATAAAATCTTTTCAGAAATTTTATTCATATTGCTACTCTTCCAAGCACAATAGGGGGAAAAAACCCCTTCAATTACTTACTGTTCACAATATTAGCAAAATTGGTATTTATGGCAAATGCATGGGCACAATCTAGACCTGAATATGACATCCTGTCACAATATACCACTTTCCTCAAAAATGCTTTTGTTGACAGTTTCACTTGCTTTCTGGATTCATCTTTTCCCTTTATAATCTCAGAAAAATCCCTACTGAAAAAAGAATGGTATAAAGCCTTCTGAAAAATTAGTAAAATGCTCTGAGATGATCCAACTGCTTTAAAGCTGAAGATATACTAACATTTATATAATCAGCTTTCTGAGAGGAAACTTCAAAGCTTCTGAGCTACCTGCAAAACAGCACTGCCTGTAGCAGTGGGGTGAGGAGAAGGGGAGAGGCTTGACAGGAAGAAGGACAGATGGTAGGTGGGAAAAAGAATTACAGACTTTTGCTGCCTTGTGGCTAAATTTAGCAGTATTTACTATTTTTAAGAGAATTAGAAGAAAGAAATGGATGCTGCTGTTTTTATCACCATCCATAACTATGTAATAAGAATGATGTGCTCTGATCTGTTTGTGGATCTTGGTGAAAAGAGTGCAAGAAAATACATTCCACCCCCTGCTCCATTTTCAGTCCCCATTTCAGTACAGCCAGAGTTCCCTTACCCTTTGTAAAGGAAGAGTTTTATCCTGGAGAGCACTCTGTCTTATCCCTTGTGAAAAAAAGTAGTAATTTGTCTCCCTTCTGCATAGCACTCACTACACCTTTGTGTAAAGACTGTATTGTCTTGGAAAACAAGCACTGCTTGGTGGGGAGGAGAGGCACTGACCCCTCTGAGCACCCCGGGAAGAAGGATGTTCTACCTTTCATCTGGCTGGACCTCTGCCTTAGGCATATATTTTCCCTTTGTAAGTGAGCTGAGTTGGTGTTGAGGCAGACTTTGTTTCAGAGACTTACCACTAGAAACATAATCATCAAATAAGAACACATATTTGAACAATGTGTGCACAAACCCATCTTTTTATATCTTTTATATTGCTTGTATTTGCAGCTGGTGCTTACACAAAGAAACAGGCAGAAAATAACAGAAATAGCCTTTGGTGACTTGTACACTGGGGTATGTATTCCTAGGGTGGGCTTCACAGAGCACTGCTCATTAACATAGCTCAAGTAATTTAAAAAATGATAGTATGTCCTTTTTGTTTATTTATAATTGTTTTTAACCTAGACACCATTTTGTTGGGGTTTTTTTTTTCCCTCTCCTGGTAAAACAAAGTCTGTGTTATGGGTGGGCTCTAGATTTCTGAGCCAGTTCCTCGGCTGGCCTAGTAAAAGCCCATTTACATGAAGTCAGTGGGGCTAAGCCAATTTGCACCAGCTGTGAAACCAGACCTCCATGTATTTGTATTCATAGGAATGAATGCCTGGTGCAGTTTTGATTGGTGGTTGAATACTGTCAGGTTCTAAAACACTAGCTTCTCATTAATCACAGAAAAGATAGTTATTACTCTAGGCTTGATTTAGTCTCTCTTAAATCATTTCTAAATTGCAATTTGGTCAGATCCAGGCACTTAAAGTTTAGTCTGTGTAGAAAAGCGCAGTCAAATACGCATATTTTGCCCAGCACACGGGGCATCCAGCTCTGGTCATGTGTACCATGTCCTGTATCATGTTTGGGCAGCATAGTGGCCTCCCTTGCAATAAGGCTGCACACAGCACATCTGTTTTGTGCAGGCCAGGCCCACAGTGGGGACAGAATAAAGAAACAACTACTTGCATTTGTCCACAAGTGTTTCAGACAAAGTTTCAGTAAGCCCATTTACAAATGTCACCTAGTCCATGGATGCACCTAAAACTCTCACACTATTGGTGATGAATAAGAAGTACCTACCTTATCCTTCAGATCTTTTTGAGTGAGGCCATGTAAACTCTCCCCACTGGGCTCTAGCAACATGATGCTCCTGCCCAATGCTTAGGTCCCTCAGCAAACACTAAGGGCTCCAAGAAGCTCCCTAAGTCCTATTCCTTAGAAAATGCAAAGCATATTTAGGAGCTTGCTGGTTTGGACATTCCTGCAGTACGCTAGTGACTCCTGATTTTTGATGCCCTTGTCTCAGTGCTAGGCCATGCAGCTACTTGGCAAATGAGGTTACAAACAAGATGGGTATGAGCATTTGCCAGCATATCCTATTTAAATGGGATTCACAGACAACCAGGAGAGCAAGACATGAAATGCTAGGCAGAGATTAAAGAACAAAAAGTCTGTCTGATCTGATTTTCTTTTGTTGTTGTTAATGCAGATATTATTACAATCATGAGATCAGCGTTGAAAAACTAATCAAATGTGCAACAGTCTATTTAACAAAATTGAATGCAACAACCTTGCATCCAAGAGAAGTCTCACCCTGCCTCACCAGCTTGCTTTATTTCTTAACAACACTGAGAATTTTTAGAAAATTTGGTTTATAAACCTATGCTATTTTCATGCTCCATGGGCTACCTTGTGTTAATGGTGGTGTATTCAAACAGTGAATTTAACAAAATTATTGAAGCACTGGATATTAGAAGCTTTGTGCTGATCCACATAATGATCAACAGCTATAGGCATTTTCAACGACTAACCAACCTGTGTTGATGTTGTCTCGTAGTTGCATGTCAAGCTTGAAGGGTGGGGGAAAGATGTGTAAGCACTGGATAAAGAGCTGTGAAGTTGAAACTGCTGCTTCTGAGATAAGAAATACAAATTTCGATGTTAGTGAGAATATTTGTTTCATCCATTCAGTTTAAAAAAAACAAGGAAGGAAAAAGAGGGATGTAAGCTTTAAAACTCTGAAGTTTTATTTGGCTTCTAAGAAGAATGCAGAAAAGAAATGTAAGGATTAAGGGAAAAATATAAATGAGAATGAATATTTAAAGCCAGCTTTGAGGCTGCGAGGCTCTACCAGAATTATCAGGTGTGCTTGCAAACGAAGTATTAGCATATGCATTGCAAAGCAGTGGAAGCGTAATTGTGATGACGGTTATGAGCCCATAAGAAATGTACAGAGAAAGATAGGACTTTGGGGGGAAATTCAATTTTAGCACAGTACAGCCTGGTTTGTTCCATCTCTAATACTGAGTAATTTTTTTAGCTAGTGCATTTGGATTATGGCTTTCCTGATTCTTCAGTCCGCTTCCAGCCCCTGCAAAAATTATGATGGCTGTGGGGCTGATATAACTTGCACCAGCTGTCAATAGGATGCTGAAGAATCTGTCAGAGGAAGCGCAGCCAGGGTGTGTTCAGTCTTGACCGCTCCTGCCCTGTCTCTTATGTGCTTCTGAGAAGCCTTCAAGGCAGGCAGGGAAAAGGGTTGCTGGGAAAGTGATGTGATGTGCAGCTGCCATTGTGCCTCATGCAGAGAGAGATCACCTAAGGAGGAATCTGTACGTTCTTGCTTACACCCATTAAAGGCAGCAGGACTGGGGGGCTGAAGAAATTTGGTCACTGGCATTGCAATAACTGAAAGCAAATGTGAATACATTTTATGTGGAAAGCACTCATATGAGAACAGTCAGAAAGTTAAACTCAAGGCACACTGATAAAGAAGAAAGGCAAGGACGCAGAACAAAAGGACTGTAATCTTCTGAGACTTATGTTTAGTTCCAAGAGACTGAAGAAGATTTTTTATTTCCCTACTGAAGCTGCTTTAGCACCAGATTCCTGTGCAAAATTTGTCTACGTTTGGAGCCATGAACAAGTCCTTCTTGGATATTATTTCAGGCATACCCCAGTAGTGGAAGCCTGGGGCAGAAAGGCTCTGCCTATAGGGTCAGCTCTGGGGAGCAGGTAGGCAGCAAGATGTTAATCTGTTCCACAGTGGAAAATAAAAGAGCAAAAGTTGAAGTGCATCTTGGAGCTAAACCACCCAAACTCAGCAGTCTGTTTTGTGGATCACTTGGTCAGCGAGGCACTATCAATCTGTGGTGAGACTTCAAAGCCTAATTCTCTTTGTAGATCTAGACTAGACATTACCTTAGGATATAGGTAGTGAAAAACTGGCAGGAAGGTGGAAGGATTAAATGGGATGCTATAATCTTTCTCTCTACCACCTACCTTTATCTCCTTGTATTTCTTCTTTATTTGCATTTTTACCTAGTGATTGCTCTCATTCCCTCCTGGTCTTCCCTCTTCCCCTAGCTGCACTTTTCCTTACCCCAGTTGCTCTGCTCCGTATGCACAACTTGGCTGGAAGCAAAACTAATAA
The DNA here is from genome assembly GCA_013397815.1 of Aleadryas rufinucha. Classification (NCBI taxonomy): domain Eukaryota; kingdom Metazoa; phylum Chordata; class Aves; order Passeriformes; genus Aleadryas; species Aleadryas rufinucha. Next base: position 15,684 of record VZTH01016566.1, on the reverse strand, counting down.
GATTTTCAATCTACAAAGCCCAGATGGCACTTTCCGTGCTTCAGAGGCTGTCAATCTTGTTCGTCTCACTTCCTGGTCATTAGCAGAGGGAAGGGAGGAACGGGAGGAGCAGCAAGTCTCTTGCAAGACTAGGAGAGGAAAATATTCCCTATCAGTGTTGCTGGGGTGTGAAGGTAGATGCAGAATAGGGAGAAGAATAGAGAAGCAAGACTATTGCACAGTGTAGGAGCCTGATCTAGTAAGGATGTAGAAAAAAAATACAAAATAGTATAAAAGGAAACTCACTAAAAAGAGAATAAAGTATATTTTAAGGAAATGAACAGTGTAAATAAAGATGATATGAGGAAAGTGTGGAGAAGCAAGACCAGGTGCTGGGAGATGGAAGAGGTGCAGAGCCTGAAGAACAAGAACTGTAAAGGAATATCAGCTAGTTTTATGGGTAGGTGCGATATTCATGGGTCTGGGGTTCTGGGGCTGGAGCTGTGAATTGGAAGGCAGAAATCTGTTGTGAGAGGAATGAAGACATGGCCCAAAAGGACTAATTCTATACAGAAAATAGCCTATATTGTATAGCTTTTGCAATTGCAGACAACTTTAAAAGACGGGTAAAGGTCTGGATAACATTACTCTAGAGATCTGGGGGAAAAAAAAATGACAGAAATAGGAACAGCCTTATATGCCAGGCTAAAGTGGCCCCCAGCACAGAGTTGCAATGCAGATGGGACTGAGAGCTATGCCATCCGTTCTTTCAGTCAGCAGAGTTGACCAGCTGAAATGTTCAGGGCCCACACAGGGGAAGGAAATGCCTGCAGTCCCACTGGCACTACCAAGAAACATTGCTGAAACAGACATTGAACTCTTCTTTCCTCTACTCGTCATGCAAAAAGTCCAGAAGACTCTCCTAAATACACAGCCAAGGTGTCTCATTCTTTGTTTCTTGTACCTTGTGATTTGAGTTCTGTTATTGGCATCAAATTTAAAAATAGCTCCTGTGAAGCATAAAAGGTATTTACATGTTATCATTTTTATCTATGGGAAATTAGTCTGAAATCAGTTGACCTGAGTTGTGTGCTAGGTGCCTACCAAACCAGCCTCTCACTCCCCTCCTCAACAGGACAAGAGGAGAAAATAAGATGAAAAACTTTCGGGTTGAGATAAAGGCAGTTTAACAAAATAAAGCAAAGGTCACATGTGGAAGCAAAGTAAGAAAGCCATGAAAAAACCAAAACCAGAAGATGTATTCTATACATTCAATCAGCAGGAGATGTCCAGTCACTTCAGAGGAAGGAGGGCCTCAGTATAAGTTGCATTGTAAAACAAATACCTTGATAACAAATGCCCCCATCCCCGTACCTTTCTTAGCCTTTCTCACTGAGCATGACATCACATGGTATGGAATATCTCTTTGACCAGACTGGGTCAGCTGTGTCAGCTATGCACCCTCCCAACCCCTTGCCTACCCTCAACCTACTGCCCTTTGGTGTGGTGTTTGGAGAGGGAGCCTTGATGTCACACAGGCACTGCTCAGCAGCAGCCAGCAGATTGGTGTGGTACCAACACCCTTCCAGCTATAAACAGAAAGCACTGCAGCACTGCATGGGTTGCTAAGAGAAAAGGTAGCTCCACTTCAGGCACACCCAGTACATAGGCCAAACTCATTAATGATCATAAAGCCAAAGAAATCTTAGCCAGAAGGGACCTCTAGAAACTGCTTTTCCAATCTCCCACACAAAATGTAAGTAGATGAGGTGAGCTGTGGTTTTACCTAACCAGGTCTTGAAATGTTTCAAGTCAGAATGTTCCACAACCCCTCGAGACTACCCAGTCCAGTACTGCACCATTTTCCAATGAATTTTTTTTCCTAGGGTCTGATCTGAGCCTTCTGAGCCACAGCTTGTGGTCATTGCCCTATGTTGTAACTCTGTCTTCACTAAGAAGTGTTTGGCAGGAATCCCAATCTCAAAATATCAATTACCTTAAAGGAATTCTGAGTCTATGGTGCTCAACTTTTGCTTGATAGATATGTGCCGCGCTGACCACTAGCCGCCCGGTGGCGTGGCAGGCGGCGTCTGCTGTCCTCTTGCTCTGGACACTCCGGGAGGTCCCGGTGCGACGGCACGGAGCAGGGTTTTATGCAGCTCAAACCGCAGATGTTTGCCCCGGGAGCCACAGCTCGCCCTGAGGCTATCTGCCA
>VZTH01016565.1:5897-18825 GCA_013397815.1 Aleadryas rufinucha | reverse complement strand
GGATACCGGAGGGTTTGGGGATACTGGGGGATTTTGGGCTAGAAGGAGGATCAAAGCGGTCCTGAAATCCATAATGGGAGCGAGGGGGAGTGGGATTTGGGGGAGCTGCGGGAGCCCTGGGAGTGCTGGGCGTGGTGGGAAGAGGCACCGGGAATGAGAATTCCTGAGGAAAGAGCGGGAAGAGCGTCCCTGGGGAAAAACGAGGAGTGCAGGCTGAGGGGAAGCAGCCGGCTGAGAGCGCTGGGCACCGCGGAACGAACGCGCCGGGATTCTGGGATGCTCCGGGGAAGCCGCGGGGGCGAGGCGCCGGCTGATCCCTCCTCCGGAATCCCTTCCCGCTTTTCCCAGGCCACTTCACCTCTGCCGAGGACCTGAACCTGCTGATCGCCAAGAACACCCGCCTGGAGATCTACGTCGTGACGGCCGAGGGGCTGCGGCCCGTCAAGGAAGTGGGGATGTACGGGAAAACCGCCGTCATGGAGCTCTTCCGCCCCAAGGTGCGTGCTTGGGAAGAGCAGGCATGGAGCTGGGGGGGTTGGATTCCCACCTGGGACTGGGTGAGGTGGGGATTTTTACATCTGGAATTCACATTATCCGGGTTTTTTGGGGGCCAGGGGGAGAGCAAGGATCTGCTGTTCATCCTGACGGCCAAGTACAACGCCTGCATCCTGGAGTACAAGCAGAACGGGGACAACATCGACATCATCACCCGCGCCCACGGCAACGTGCAGGTGAGCGGGAATGCGGCGCCTGGAGCGGGAATTCCCTTCCCTAGGGATGGTCTTGCCTTCCCCCGGTGCAGCGGGGAGTTGGATTCCTGTTGTTCTCTTGCTGGTGGTTCCGGGCCGGCTGCTGGATCTGGGATGGGGCCGCTGCGGCCACGGGGTGTTTCCAGAGTTAGCGTTGGTCTCTGTGAGGATTTGGGGAATTCTGGGGTGGTTTGGGTTGGAAAAGGCTCATCCAGTTCTATTCCATGGGCAGGGACACCTCCCACTAGCCCAGGTTGCTCCGAGCCCTGTCCAAGCTGGCTTTGGACACTGCCAGGGATCCAGGGGCAGCCACAGCTTCTCTGGGAATCCTGTGCCAGAGCCTCATCACCCCCACAGAGAAGGATTTATTCCCAATATCCCACCTAAACTAACATGTGGAATTCTGGAATGGTGTGGGATAGAAGAGACCTATGCATCATCATTCCAGTCCTTGCCATGGATACCTTGCACTAGACCAGGATGCTCCATGCCCTGTTCTTAGGGATTCAACCACATTTTTGGGAGAGTTTGTGGAATAACAAATTCAATTGAAGGAAAATGAAAGCCTAAACTCCTTGAATTTTCCCTGGGAAATGAGTCCTGGAAAGGTGTCTCCTCCTTAGGCCTGGTGGCTTCCCAGCTGGAATTCTCAAGCCCCACTGGGAAGTGTGCAAGGAGCCACCCCTCACCTGAGGGTTGGCAACTCTGTCCCTGTTTTCCAGGGATATTTTCCTGGCCCTTACCTGCTTTTTCTTTCCCTTTTCCGTGGAATCGTCCCTCAGGACCGCATCGGCCGCCCCTCGGAGACCGGGATCATCGGGATCATCGATCCCGAGTGCCGGATGATCGGGCTGCGCCTCTACGATGGCCTCTTCAAGGTCATCCCCCTGGATCGGGAGAACAAGGAATTGAAGGCCTTCAACATCCGCCTGGAAGAGCTCCAGGTCATCGACGTGAAATTCCTCTACGGCTGCCAAGCTCCCACCATCTGCTTCGTCTACCAGGTGCCCGCTCATCCAAGGTTTTCCAAAGGTTTTTTTGGGAAGGCAGAGTGAGGGATGAGTCCAGCTCCTCCAGGTCCGGCTTTTTTCTGGCTCTGGGAGGGAGGAAGCAACGCATTCCCACAGGATTCCTGGGCATCTCTGCCTTGGGTGGGAATGTTAAAACTCCAGGAGGAGCTTAGGGATCTTTCCAGCCGAGTGGATTGGATCCAGAACCTGTTATTTCCATAGTGAAGCTTGAGCCTTTCCTTAAAAAACAAGGCAACATTCCTGCTTTTGCCTCCTCGCTGCTGGGAATTTTTGGCTGGGTGTGTCCATAAAATCATAGAACCATGGAATGGTTTGGGTTGGGAGGGACCTTAAAGATCATCTCATTCCATGGGCAGGGACACCTCCCACTATCCCAGGTTGCTCCAAGCCCTGTCCAGCCTGGCCCTGGTGGATCTTTCCCATCTCCCGGTATTTTTGGGATGCGATTCCAGGTGTGCAAAGAGGATCCATGGCCTCTCCCATCACCTGGCTCCTCACGGAGGGAGCATTCCAGGCCTTCTCTGGATGCCTGCCGTGCTGACTGAGCAAGGGATTAGCTTTCCTTTGTTAAATTCCAGGCTATCCCTGGCTTAGCCGGAATCCCACGCCAGCGGTGGCTCCGTTATTCCCTGTTTGGGCACTGCTGGATCCCCCCAAACTTCCTGCAAAGGGAAGAAACCACTTTGCCACCACGCACCTGGAGTTTGGGGGAACACTTGGAGAAGTGCTTTTCCAGCCTTAATGATTCCAGGATTCCATGTCAAAACAACTTGGATCCCTGGAGCAGGAGCAGGATGTCAGTTGTGACTCACAAATTGCACTGGATTGTTTCGATCCCTGCCTGGGGAGAGCAGGATGTTTCCAAGCTGTTTCTTTGATTCCTTCTCCATTTATTCCCCATTATGCCAGGATTTGGTCTGAATAGGACAGCAGGGGCTGGCATAATTTTTGGGAAGTTCTGAAACCAGTGGGGGGAATATGATAAAAAAACCCCCTGAATTCCTGAATGTTTGCAGGAGCTGGAGGGAGGGGGCGATATTCCGTAGTGCTGCTTGTTCCCACGTTGTCAGAGGAACACAAATCCCAGAAAATCAGTTGTAAAACAATGGAAAAAACACTTCCCAGCCTCTTCTAGCAAAGGGATTTCCTCAGGGGGTGTTTATATGTGGAAAAACCTGGGAGAACGGTGGATGTGAGGGAGGATGAGGAGGTGGGAAGCCTCAGCAGCTCCCTGGAACGGCGTTTTCACGGGAGATGAGGTGGAATCTCCTCGCTTCTGGAATCTCATCCACCTGTGGCTTCTCTTCCAGGACCCCCAGGGCCGCCACGTGAAGACGTACGAGGTGTCCCTGCGGGAGAAGGAGTTCAACAAGGGCCCTTGGAAGCAGGAGAACGTGGAGGCCGAAGCTTCCATGGTCATTGCAGGTTGGGCCTTGTTTGTAAAAGCTCTTCCCATGTTTTTCCAGGCTGGATTGGGTGCGTTTTTCCAGGCAGGATCTCTCATGTTTGTTGTGTGTCCCGCAGTGCCGGAGCCCTTCGGAGGCGCCATCATCATCGGGCAGGAATCCATCACCTACCACAACGGGGATAAATACCTGGCTATCGCTCCTCCCATCATCAAGGTGAGGGCATCCAGGGCTGCATCCCAAAAAATCCCGCCTTTCCCAGGCTTTCCAGCCAGGAATTCCAACCCCTCTTGTCCCAGGTGTGGTCTAACAGCGCCACTTACTTGGGCTTCCAGAGGTTTTGGCTTCCAGGTCACTGAGGGACATCCCTGATCCCCGTGTGCCTCCGCTTTCTGTGGAGTTCTTGGAATTTTGTTTGGGCCCCAGGGAATGGGATTAATTAGGAATTAGTGCGTGGTCTGGGCACAATTCCAGGGCGGAGCCTGGTTTCATTTCAGGCAGTGGAAAACACGGATGAGCCCCCTGGAGACGTGTTCAGAGGAGAAAAGGCTTGAAGATTTTGGGACAGCAATTGGACTTGTGGGTTTTGTGGGAATAACCGGCCGCTTCCCTCATTTCATGGGAGCAGGAAGCACCAATGGCATGGCTGAGGTGCTGCTCCGAGCTGAAAGAGGGCTGGAATTGCCATCCAAAGGTCCTTTTAAAATGGAAGTTAGGACAAGCTAAAAATCCTGCGGGAAGAAACGGGAATATCGGTGCCTCAGGGTCTCTGTCCGCTCCAGGAACTCTGGAATGGGGAATGTGGGATATTGAAGCTGGGAGTGCTTCATTTGCATGGACCTTTTGGGGACCAGTTTGGGGCTGTTCCAGTGGAATCCTAGAATTCCCTGCTTCCCCTGCAGCAAAGCACCATTGTGTGCCACAACCGCGTGGATCCCAACGGATCCCGGTATTTGCTGGGAGACATGGAAGGGCGGCTCTTCATGCTGCTCCTGGAGAAGGAGGAGCAGATGGACGGCACTGTCACCCTGAAGGACCTGCGTGTGGAGCTGCTGGGAGAGGTAGGAATCACCTGGGCCATGCCTGGCACTTTCCTGGGATTCTCCCAAGTCGGGAAAGGCTCCGTTTAGGGATGAGTGGGAATTTTTGGAGCTGAGGTTGTTGATGCTTCGCGTTTGCCACAGCCCTGAACTGTTGGTGGCTGGAAAACTCCCTGTGGGCACTTCAACCTTCTTCCCATTTTTTACACCATCTTCCCAATTTATTTTTCCTGGTCCTTGCACTGGGAGGAGCTTGGACTCTGTGGGACTTACAAAAGGGATCCAATCCCCTTCCCACGCCCAGGGTTTTCCTGTTGGATAACAGCTTGGTGGTGGAAGATGTGTGTGGGTGCGTGCGTGTGTGTGTGTGTGCCAGGACCTTTCCCTGCCACATTCCACCTGCCTCTTCCCGCTTCCCAGACATCCATTGCCGAGTGCCTGACCTACCTGGATAACGGAGTGGTGTTCGTCGGCTCCAGGCTTGGAGATTCCCAGCTTGTGAAGGTACTTGGCAGCTCCCACGGGACTCAATTCCCATCACATCCTGGACATGTGGATCCATCTTCCCATCTTCTCCTTCCACTCCCTTTCCTTGTCCTGCTCCTTGAAAAGCAAAAAGTCATCTCAGTGTTTATTCCCAGCTCAACGTGGACAGCAACGAGCAGGGATCCTACGTGGTGGCCATGGAGACCTTCACCAACCTGGGGCCCATCGTGGACATGTGCGTGGTGGACCTGGAGAGGCAGGGCCAAGGCCAGGTAAACATTCCTGCTTTTCCCTCCTCGCTGCTGGGAGTTTTTGGCTGGGTGTGTCCATAAAATCATAGAATCTCGGAATGGTTTGGGTTGGAAGGGACCTCAAGGATCATCTCATTCCATGGGCAGGGACACCTCCCACTGTCCCAGGTTGCTCCAAGCCCCGTCCAACCTGGCCTTGGCAGATCTTTCAGGTGCCTTCCAACCCAAACCATTCCAGGATTCCCTGATTCTAGAATGGGTTCCCAATTTCTGTGATCCCAGAGAGGAATGGGAGATCTTCCCAGCCACAGCTGGTAAAGTCCATCTCCTTTTCCCCCAGCTGGTCACCTGCTCCGGGGCCTTCAAAGAGGGATCGCTGCGGATCATCCGGAATGGCATCGGGATCCACGAGCATGCCAGCATCGACCTGCCGGGAATTAAAGGTGTGGGAGGTGTTCCACAGCCTGAGGGGGGACACGGTGGGCACGGATGAGGCTGGGATATAGAATTGTGAGGAATTGTGTGAGGAATTGTGGCCTCCTTGTTGCAGGGTTGTGGCCGCTGCGGTCGGATCCGCACCGGGAGACGGACAACACCTTGGTGCTGTCCTTCGTTGGCCAGACCAGGTAAAGGTGGGATGAGCTGATCCGGGCTCTCAGCCCCGTGTCGGAGCAGGAATTAATGGGAATTCCCTCCCCTGCTCAGGGTTCTGATGTTGAACGGAGAGGAAGTGGAAGAGACGGAGCTCACGGGGTTTGTGGATGACCAGCAGACGTTCTTCTGCGGCAACGTGGCGCATCAGCAGCTGATCCAGGTAACTCCAGCACGAGGAAAACATGGATATGGCTCTCCTGGTGCCACATGGATCGCGACTTATCCAGGGCAGGGGTTGGAGTGCTTCCCTGAGCCGATGGGATCAGCAGACAGGATCCTGGATCCGTGTTCCTAAGGGATATGGAAAGAGGGAGGTTCTGGCTGTGCCACCCACCTTGGAATTGCTGTTTTCCATGATTTTTCCTGTCTCTCTTCCCAGATCACCTCTGCCTCGGTGCGACTGGTCAGCCAGGAGCCCAAATCCCTGGTGAGCGAGTGGAAAGAGCCCAACGGGAAGAACATCAGCGTCGCCTCCTGCAACAGCAACCAGGTGGTGGTGGCCGTGGGGAGAGCCTTGTACTACCTGGAAATCCGGCCCCAGGAGCTCCGGCAGATCAGGTGAGCCCACGTCCTGAGGGCTCTGGGGATGCTGGGATTTGGGATGCAGGCGGACACCCGTCCTCCCTCCTTCCTCGCAGCTGCACAGAGATGGAGCACGAGGTGGCCTGCCTGGACATCACCCCGCTGGGAGACTCCAACGGGATGTCCCCGCTCTGCGCCATCGGGCTCTGGACCGACATCTCCGCCCGCATCCTGAAGCTCCCGTCCTTCGAGCTGCTGCACAAGGAGATGCTGGGAGGAGGTAGGAGCCTCCCAAGGGTGGCAGGGAGCGCTGGCCGTGTCCTGAGCGACCTCATCCATCCCTTTTCCTGCTTCCCACAGAGATTATCCCTCGTTCCATCCTGATGACCACCTTCGAGAGCAGCCACTACCTCCTGTGCGCCCTGGGGGATGGAGCTCTCTTCTACTTCGGCCTCAGCCTCGAGACAGGTGACCTTTTCCTTCCCTTTCCAGTTTTTTGGGAAAGAGCCTCCTTGCTTTCCCACTCTCATGCTCAGGTGGGGCTGGCTGTGGGCTGTGGGATTCCTCCGGCACGCCAGAGGAAGGAGATGGATTCAATCGGGGGTGTGCTTACCCACGCTCCCTTTTTCCCATGAGGTGTTGCGGCAGATCCCAATCCCTTTTCCCTTTGAATCCAGGCTTGCTGAGCGACAGGAAGAAGGTGACCCTGGGCACGCAGCCCACGGTGCTGAGGACGTTCCGCTCCTTGTCCACCACCAACGTGTTCGCCTGCTCCGACCGCCCCACCGTCATCTACAGCAGCAACCACAAGCTGGTCTTCTCCAACGTCAACCTCAAGGAGGTCAACTACATGTGCCCCCTCAATTCCGACGGATATCCCGACAGGTGAGCCCGCCATTCCTGAGGAATGTGGAGGAGAGGGAGGTCCTTGCTGCTTCACCCAGTGTTTTCCATGATTTTTTTTTCCCCACAAGTTTGGCCTTGGCCAACAACAGCACCCTGACCATCGGCACCATTGACGAGATCCAGAAGCTGCACATCCGCACTGTTCCCCTCTACGAGTCTCCCAGGTGAGGATTCCTGGGATGAGGGTTCCTGGGATCCGGGTGCTGCGCTGCACGGGACAAGGGTTGGGGTGATGTTGCCATCCCAGGAGCGAACAAACAGAACTTCTAGAGCTCTTGGAACGGCTTTTCCCGGGCTCTCCCACCCACGTGGCTCTGTTTATCCCACAGGAAAATCTGCTACCAAGAGGTATCCCAGTGTTTCGGGGTGCTCTCCAGCCGGATCGAGGTGCAGGATGCCAGCGGGGGCACCACGGCGCTCAGACCCAGCGCCAGCACCCAGGTGAGATCCCAGGCTGGGATATCCCTGTGCTGTGGGGATCAGGATTCCTGATCCGGGTTTTCCTTTATGGTCCTCCCTTCCACAGCTTCCAGAGCTCTAGGTCCAGTCTGGTTCCTCAGCTGGGGAGGAATGGGATGGTGGGATCTCTCTGAGAGGGTGAAACAGCCACTGTTCCACCCGATCCCCTTTATTTTTGAGCTTCTATGTGGTCTCCAAGGTTTTCCATTTCCCAGGAATCCAGCTCTGGAAGCCACAGCTCTGTGTAAACTCACATCAACACCATCACTCAGCCCTGCAGGAGCAGGGAGTGTGTCCCTGTACTCATTCCTTGCTCCACCTGCTCTCCCATCCCTTTTCCCGCTCTCTGGCTGCCTGGGACTGCGTGGATATCCCGAGTAGCACCGGGATGTGACGGATTTTCCCTCTTCCCAGGCCTTGTCCAGCAGCGTGAGCACCAGCAAGCTGTTTTCCAGCAGCACGGCTCCGCACGAGACATCCTTCGGAGAAGAGGTGGAAGTTCACAACCTGCTCATCATAGACCAGCACACCTTCGAAGGTACCTGCCTCATCCCAAAATCCAGCTTTTCCCATCCTGGAGAAGCCCAGGGGAGCTTCAACCAAAGCATTTTCCTGGTGGAAGATCAGCCATATTTAGGGGATACCAATTTTTGGTGGCATCAAGGCGGTGGGGAATAGGACAGAGAATCTCTAGGATGTGTCTTAAGCTTTCACTTTAAGGACTTTGGGATCACGGTTGTTCCTCCCTTTCCCACTTTCTTTTCCCAGTGCTCCATGCTCACCAATTCCTGCAAAATGAGTATGCCCTCAGCCTGGTCTCCTGCAAGCTGGGCAAGGATCCCAACACCTACTTCATCGTGGGCACTGCCATGGTGTATCCCGAGGAAGCGGAGCCCAAGCAGGGCCGCATCGTCGTCTTCCACTACTCCGATGGTAAGGACGAGGTGTTCTCACCTGGAAAAATCCCGCTTTTTTTTTGGTGGGAGATCAGGGATGAGCTCCTCAGACCCCAGAGAGCTTGTGTCCCAGGAGGAGGCAGTTTTTCCCAAGGAATCTGCTCGGGTGCTGTGTTCCCTTTCCCTCCCTTCTAGAGAAGCCCAGGAATCCCTCAGCAGCCCTGGATTGTGGGACTTGCTTTCCATGTCATTTGTGCCCCTCAGAGAGAGTTTTTTGGGAAGCAAAATTCAGGGCAGCTCACCTGAACCCCCTTGACTTCCCACCCTTTGGATAAACAACCCAAGTAACGCCCGGCTTTATTCCAGGGAAGCTGCAGAGCCTGGCTGAGAAGGAGGTCAAGGGAGCTGTGTATTCCATGGTGGAATTCAACGGGAAGCTGTTAGCCAGCATCAACAGCACGGTAGGCAAGACCCTGGCTTTTTTTGGGAGCGTGTTTGTGGATCTGGATGTCAGCCAGGTGCCTGTCGAGGGGCACATCCCAAAAAAAGCCAGGGGGAGTATCCCGATCCGTGTCCCATCCCACAGGTCCGGCTGTACGAGTGGACGGCGGAGAAGGAATTGCGCACAGAGTGCAACCACTACAACAACATCATGGCCCTGTACCTGAAAACCAAGGGGGATTTCATCCTGGTGGGAGACCTCATGCGCTCCGTGCTGCTCCTGGCCTACAAACCCATGGAAGGGAATTTCGAGGAGGTACGGAAGCGGCGCCGGGAATCCGTTCCGACAGCTCTGGGCGCAGGGAGCGGTGTTGGAGGGGATAAAAGGAGGAGTTTGGCTTGACTGGATGAGGTTTGACATGGATCCCTGTGGTTTTTGGAGGGATGGATCCCTCAGCTTCCAGGGAACTGGCTGTGGGAAGAGCAGCTGGTGCCTGGTGGGTGGGAGGTGCCATCTGGGATGCCTGGCATCCACTTGGAATGGGGGTTTAAATTGCTGGAGTGGCTCTGGCACGGGCTGCTCCATGCTTTCCCAGGATGTTATCCGAGTGCCACTTGGAGCAGGACCATCTCCAGGGGTGCCTTTCCTGCTGCTCAGCTGCTTCCTGGAGCAGAGAGGAACAGGCTGGATCCCACCTTGCTCCTGAATATCGGTGTTGGGTGGGATGAGGATGCAGGATCGCGGGCCAGGCCACCTGGACACAGCGTGTTCCCTCTCGGCCCCTTCCAGATTGCCCGGGATTTCAATCCAAACTGGATGAGTGCCGTGGAGATCCTGGATGATGATAATTTCTTGGGAGCAGAGAACGCTTTCAACCTGTTCGTGTGTCAGAAGGACAGGTGGGATGGGATGGGATGGGGATGGGGATGGGGATGGGATGGGATGGGGATGGGACAGCACCTGCTGGGAGGGATATGGCAATGGGATCTTGAGGAAAACTGGAGGAGCATTCCCAGCTCTTGGGAGCAAGGGAAAGCTTTGGAGTGTGCCCACCCGGGACTGAGCAGAGCGTTCGGGATTCCAGCGCGGCCACGACGGATGAGGAGCGGCAGCACCTGCAGGAAGTGGGATTATCCCACCTGGGAGAGTTCGTCAATGTCTTCTGCCACGGATCCCTGGTCATGCAGAACCTGGGAGAGACCTCCACGCCCACCCAGGGATCCGTGCTCTTCGGCACCGTCAATGGAATGATCGGTAAGGAGCAGGGCCTGAGGATTCCCTGCAGAATCTTGGAATGCTTGGGGTTGGAAAGCTCATCCAGCTCCACCCCATGCCGCATTCCGAGCCCCGTGTCCGTTATTCCCGTGCAGGCCTGGTGACATCCCTGTCGGAAAGCTGGTACAACCTGCTCCTGGACATGCAGAACAGGCTCAACAAAGTCATCAAGAGCGTGGGGAAGATCGAGCATTCCTTATATCCTTTGGCATTCCGGCCAGGAGCCGGCGCCGGGTGGGGTTTGCCGGCTGGAGAGGGTGGGAGCGGGTTTGCTGGCGCCCTCGGAAATCATGGAATTAAGGGTGGGAAAGCTCTCTGAGACCACAGAGTCCATCCATTAACCCAGCAGTGCCACCCCACCATTAACCATGTCCAGGGCTGGTGTCATTCCCTGTGGATTTGGCTCCTTGACGGTGGCACCTGGAGATCGTTCCACACCGAACGGAAGACGGAACCGGCCACGGGATTCATCGACGGGGACCTGATCGAGAGTTTCCTGGACATCAGCAGGCCCAAGATGCAGGAAGTGGTGGCAAACCTCCAGGTGAGCTTGGGAACGTGGCCTTGGATCCTTCGAGGGCCTTGCTCAGGAATCCAGGCTCAGTAAATCATGGAATTGTGGAGTTATGGAATGGTTTGGGTGGGAAGGGACTTAAAAGACACCTCCCACTAGACCAGTTTGCTCCAAGCCTCATCCATCCCGGCCTGGAGCATTTCCAGGGATGGGGAAGCCACAGCCTCTCTGGGAAATCCTAAATCCACGCCTTCCCGAATGATCTGGGAATGTTTTTTGGCACTGGCCAACGTCTCCAATGCCTTTTCCTCCCCGCGCAGATCGACGATGGAAGCGGGATGAAGAGGGAAGCCACCGTGGACGACCTGATAAAGATCGTAGAGGAGCTGACCCGGATCCATTAGCAGGATTCGGGATCGTTCCCTACCCCTTCCCTCCTCATGGAGCAAGGGAATCCTTCCCCAGCTGTGCCCAACACCGGCGGCAGTGGCCGGAGGGGGACGGAATCTCACAGGGGGAGCAGCTTGTTAGGAATTTGGGGGGGGTGTCAGTCATCTCCTGCTGGAATTCACGGATTCTGTGGACTTGGCTGTGCCCAGAATTGTCCCTTTCCTTGGGTGATCCACTGGGATCTGATGCCCTCGCCTCGATTCCCTTTTCCCCGGTGTCCTTAGACATTTTATTACTTTTTTTGGCTTTTGGTTTCGCTTTTGATCCTGGTTTTTTGAGGGGTTTTTTTTTGGATTCCTTGTGGTTTTTTGGAAGAGGAATCAAAGCTGGAGGAGCAGCTGAGGCTGGAGCCGAGCGGGATAACTCTCCATAGGATCCATGCCTTGCTCAGGGAGGGAAGTTTTGGGAAGTTCAAGCTGTTGCTGATTTCGGAGTTTTACCAAATAAAGTAGTCCAAGAGGAAGGATCCGTGTCCTTGGTTCTGGGATCTTGGGAACACCTGTTTTCCAGGTGCATTTTTCTGGCTTTTCTTGGATTTGTAGGAAATTTTAGTTCCTTGCCCGGTTGCCAGTGGCGCTGTGAGTGCCTGGAGAGGCAGATTTTAATGGAATTTTTTGGGAAAGCAGGATTTTCCAGCCTCTGGCTGCTCATGAATAGTTCTCCTGCTCTCCCACCTCCTTCACACCTCTCATGGAATTTGGGGGTTATCCTGGATCTTTCCATGCTCTCCCCAGCCTGGATGTCCTCTGTAACCCCTGGTTAAGTGCCCCCCAAGCCCCTTTCCGTGCTGGTTTTTCCCAAATCCTTCCCTCCAGAGACAGCTTGTGCTGGAAGCATCCCTGGCTCCCGCTTCCATCCTGGATTCTCTGAGGAGGCTGCAGGGAGAAGGCTATATTTGGACATCTCTTCCCAGAGCTGAGGGAGCAAGGAGTGACCTTGGACTCTGTGCTCCTGCTTTTATTACCTCGGGCTCTATTTACCTGCCTGGAGCAGCCTATTCCCAAAATTTGGGAGGCCCAGGGAGTGGCACAGCCCGGATCCTGGAAGCGGTCTCCTTTTCCCACCAAAACTGGGGGTGCTGGTGCCAGTGCAGTGTTGGCACCCTGCTTTTTTTGGGATAAAAGCGCTGCTGGCCAGGGCTGGACCATTGTTTATCCACTGCCACTGGTCATGGAGCTGCCTCCCAGGGATTTGGGATCACATTCCCTTAGGACAGGACCTTCCCATGGCTGCTCTGGGGTTCCTAAAAAACTGGCGTGACCCCCCCAGTGTGGCTTTCATTGGGAAGGGAGCTGTGTCTCACCTGGGTGATCCCAACCCTTGGGCAGGATTTTGCAGGGAGAAATCCCTGCTGGATTGGGAATTTTGGAGGCAGCACTGCCCTTTGCTCCATGGGATCAATCATTTACCTGCCTCCGACCTTCGCTTCGTTTCCTGCCTTGGGATGGGGGATGCAGGGCCGGGGGGGGCCTGGGGGGTCACCAGAGCGGGGTGTCCCGCAGCATCCCTCTTCCTCCTGGCTGCATCCCACCATCCCGGCTCTGCTCGGCCCCTTTCTCCGCCGCGTGGGTCCCCGTGCAGGGCTGGGAAGGCGGCCCAGCGCCTCCAGGAGAAGGAGGAGGAGGAGGGGAGGGGAGAGGCCATGCCGGAGCTTTGCCAGATGTGGGAAAGGAGAGAAGGGGGGACGCCTTTCCCGCTGCTTCCCAAGCCTTGGGGGTACCCCTTTCCCCTGCCCGCAGCCAGAGCAGGAATGGCCGGGATGCCACCACCCGCCCCAGCTGAACGGGACAACCTTGGGGTGACCCCAGACCCCCCGTGTGGGTTTGGGATGGGGGGGGGGGTGGGTG
>VZTH01016564.1:98266-115660 GCA_013397815.1 Aleadryas rufinucha | reverse complement strand
GGGGTTGGGATTAGATGACCTTTCAGGTTCATTCCAAGCCGTTAACACTCTATGATTCTGAGAAAGAATTCCTGTACCAGACACAGGGTAGCCATGGCAATGACACTCTGCTTAGCCTAATTAACACTGCTTAAGGCAGGCTGTATGAGCCCAGGCAGAGCTCTCTACTAATACAGCTGGATTACTTGTGGTACCTGAAGTTCTACTGCTTCTGTACTCAGCCATATATATGCATTGCCAAGACTGCCTTAAATCAAATCCAAGAGCAATCTGATACTCCCTTTTTCACTCAAAAATGAAGTTTATCACTTCTCAGGCTTAGACTATGCAATGACAAATATGAAGTCATCACAGAGCATCAAATAAAGAACTGATATTATATACATCCTTTTGAAAAATGCTCCATATGACAAAGCTCTATCTCATCAATTGCCTACCTCAAACCAATAAGCGCACATAGGGAGATGCTCCAGGATGAGAAAAAATACACTGAGGAAATTTTTCATTAACAACTATCAGGTGATTAACATTTTGATTAACCAAAATATAAGAATGAACAACTTCTGATATGCTTCCAAATCCAAAAACCAGTCACGCCATTTAAGCTCCATTTAGTGCTCATGGACAAACTTACTCACATTGATGCACCTGTGACACGATAAAAATCAGAGAGAAGTAAGACTAAACCATGCCACACTCAAGAGTGAAACGAGAGATTTCATTTTGAAAGGCTAACCACTCACTCCCCTTTTCCATCTATTTCTGACTTGCTCCTTGTACACAGCTAAAGCTCCGTCAAAAAAGAAGAGTAGCTGACTCTAAGAGAACATTTTCACCAGATGCTTTTATTCTTTGACTAAAGAGTCAAATTTTTAAATTTTTTTTAAGTAAAATGTACTTTTTCTTGCAGAAAAATGGAGGATAAAGTCAGCACACATGGTGGGACATATCTGAACAGACATCAGTAAGGAACGTGTTTCTGCTCACATCTAAGTCTTTTTCATTCCTAGAATCAATTTCATGAAGCACAAGGAGTGGGAACATGAGAGCACAGACTACATACAGACAGTACAGAACCACCTTAACTACATAATGAATTAAAAATAAATATAAAAATTGTTCTTCCAGCTTTAGATAGTTTTTTCCTCATTTAGCCAAAAGAACTATAGACCTACATTAGGTCATTGGAACACTACTGCTATTGTGAATGGCAAATATAAATCCCTAAAAGAAACAAACATCACAGCACAAATATTCCTCTATGATTTTCTGAATCCTAAAGAAATTATTGAACTATGTGTATCAAGGAGAACACATTACAGCATGTGTTAAGTAAAAACTACAAGATTTAAACTGGAAGAAAAACTGCCTTATAAACATTACCAAAAATTCAACAGAAACAATATGCTATGCCATTTTCCTTACCCCCTGAGCTTTCACTGGAATTTATTTGTGGCACAGTGACTTCAGAAGCCTGTGTGTTGGTCACAGATGCTGCTGTTACAGCTGGCGCAGGACTGCTTCTGCTAAAAAGAGAAAAATTATGAAATGCTGAAGACATTAGTAAAGCTATGGTGCTACATGATCTGCCATTCATCACATTATATGTGTGACCAGTAACCACAAGCTGGTATTTTACCTACATGACAGAGCAGAACTTATGTCAGTAAAAAGGTAAAAATTAGCATTGGCAATCTACTATTAAACTCAAGCAATGGAAGCTATTTCAAATATTTAATTTAAATCGCTCAATGACAGTTTTTTAGACCAGGAAAAGGTCTCATTTTATTTGTATCTCATTTGTATTTAAAAGACAGGCAAAAATTAAGGCAGTGTCCACCCAAATAATGTGCAGGAGAAAACACAGCAACTATTTACTGAAGGACGAAATAAAACCAGTGTAGAAGGACTAGAACAAAATGTTTGGTTTTAATTTACACACACTGTTACAATGATGATTTCAGTCTAAAATCATCCCAAGCGAAGGTCTGGGGCTTCAAGTGGCCAACCACAAAAATGATCCTTTTTTTCATCTTCAAGAAATTGGGAAGCAATGTGTCTAAAATCAACTAAGGGCAATTTCCACTCCACCTGTGACATCCTAGATATCACGGACTTATTTCATTAGCACAGATAGTGGTATCCACTACTGTTAATCATTTACCAAGGAAGACTAACTAAAAGAACACTTGTCAAAAGGACTAAGTCAAGTATTTCATCCTACACAATATCCTATATGTCTAATACTGCTGAACTGTAGGAGATTGATAATTTCTATACGTATCAAAGAGATGAACATGAGACTCTTGAAAGAAAAGAGCAAACTCATTTATTGGGGCAAACTGGAGTTAAAGTAGGAAAAGATTTAATACAGAAAGTTAGTATTTAGAAAACTTTAATATGTACACTTTGAAACTACAAGGCGAAATTATGTTCCTAAGCTTAATTTGCATAGGTATCACCAGTAACAGCAGTAGCACTACTGATTTCCCACACACAAAATCTAAACCTCTCTACTGTCTCACACTTGGATCCAAAACTCACAAAATTACTTACCCTCACAACTACTTGCTCATTACCTCTCATAGCCTCCTACTGCAGGGCCCAAGTTTTTGTATCATCGTGTTCTTCTAAGCATTTTTACCCAACTTTGTAATAATTCCTCATCTCAAGTCCAGTGGCATGCTCCCTATCCCCCAAATTTCGCTGTAATGCTCAAACTAGAAATAAGAGTGTCTACAATCTCCATCCAATTTGGAACATTCCCACCTTGGTAACAGTGGTATCTCATGCGTGCAGTATTTGCCATGTGTTTAACACAAGTAATTCAGGAAGAGAGAACAGCAACAAGACTGAACGTCTTCATTACCCCTGAGAACTTCCAGAACTGTTCAATGGACTCGTCTTCATAGCACTGGTAGGCGAAGGCACAGACGTGCTGTTATCACTGTCCATAGACAAGTCTAGGCTGCTGTCATTCAGAGCTGTCAACCTGATCCCTTCTGTTGAGTGCTGCAAGCCACAAGGCAAAGGAAAGCTCTGTTAGTCTAATTAAAGGTTAAAAAAACAACAGAAATTAAAGTTATTTCAAAATGCAAACTTTAATGGACAATTTTCAAATCCTTTTACATGTAAATAATCCACTATCCTCTCACTACAGGCACTTACATTTTTATGTTCACTACCCTGGTACAGATCTGTCTGAACCAATCATGTTCAAAAACAAACTGTTACTGTATTTAATGATTATATTTTCAGCTTTATTTCAAGTTTCTTTGGTTTTGTGGAGTTGTAAATACCTTCACTAACTTTAAAGCAACTGATGTACATCAAATCAAACTGATGTACATAAAAAGAATTTAAAGAGGATTTGAACTTAGTCTGTGCAAAGAAAAACCCTTTTCTGACATAGTACTACTACTTAAAGAGATGCATTACTTAATACTTACATTGTTCTCTGAAACAGATCTACACTTGGTGTCAATAAAGACTTCCAAGTCCTTAAAACAGCATTCAATATAAAACAGCTATAGAAATAAAGCATGTTATTCAGCTACACTTAGAATACATAACAGTGGTTTAGCTATTAGAAAAGCCAAGCGAACCTGTACTGCTCTCAGATTAAGGTAATAGAAAGCAGCAGGGATTTTGAACCAGACTGAATTGTTCCATTCAGAGTTCCACCCCTTCTTTCTGACTCTACTAAAATTAAACAGTAATCCAATGCAGCATCTTAATTAAAAATTAATGCTACCATTCTCATATATGGCCACACAGGTAAACTACTCAGCCAGACAAGAAGATACTATCCACATTGTTGATGTTCTGAAAAATCTAGTATTATATTTAGTGCTCCTACTAATACTGCTACACTCAAATGAGATCATATTGCAGGTAAAATTAAGATCTCAAAATGTGATTTTAACTCTTTGACTAGTAAACCTAAAAATCTGAGTAAGCCTAAATTAGTAAACCTAAAAATCAAAAATTTGAGAGCAATGGAATTTTCATTGCTCTCAAATATTAGTGAAGTTTACCTTTTTCTTTTTCTGAAGCACGTGATTAGGTAGCAGTTGGTGAAGTTGCTTACGTTTCACATGCCTTGCAGCAATCTTCATATCCATCTCAAACATCTTGCTGTTTATTGCTTGCCTATAAACTACGCAATTAGAATAACATTAAGACATATTGAAGCATTTTGCAAAGTCCACTTACTTGCTCAGGCAGAAACAGTTTGCATTTCAGAGCACTTATTACCCTCAAGAACAAGAAGAATGTTTCCTTGTTCTAGAGGAAGAAGGGGAACTACCTACCATGCCAGCACTGATAGTACAAATACAAACATTGGTTTGGAAACAGGTGACCTGTTTTTCAAGAAAAATGTCTTGCAAGTACACAGTTTTTAAGAAGTTTATTTTTAACAAGTTTTAACTGTAAGAGCTCTGAAGCAACCTGTTCATTTCTTCTCAAACAGACTAAAGATAGAAATAGAATTTTCTCATAAGAATTACAGTATTTACATAAAATTATTTTCTTCACAGGTGATTTTATTTATGCAGCTCCAGCAACAAATGGGTTTTAAATCAGGAGTTAAGTGCTCATGTGCCACCTAATGTATTAAAATTACTGTGGCAACTCATGCACCACTACATTTTTCTATAAAAGTAATTTATGTTTCAGTTTCTTCTGTGTTGTTGGGCTTTTTTCTTGCTTTGGTATGTTTTGGGGCTTCTCTTTCAATTTTGCACAGTTGCTTTGGTGGGTTTGTTTGTTTGGTTTTTGTTTCTTTTGTCTACTATAACAAGTTATTTCTCTTCACCTCAGAACATCTGCTTCTGGTAAGTCAACATGTTAAGTGCTAGTACAAGAACTGCACTGGAACCCAGGATCCTGCGTTCAAGTAAAGCCAGGTAAAAATGAAAAGCTTTTTAATTCACACTGACTGTTCTCCACAACAGCTTTTTTTTTTAAACAAAAGCTGGGGCAGATGTATGAACAAAAAATGATTCTGTAGATCTTAAATAAAAAAACTCAAGAGGTATCTCCCTTATTCACTGTCTACTGTACAAACATTAAGGAATCTCACTGAATAGGCTGTGAACACGTAATTAAAAAGGTGTTAAGAAAGGCACACAAAGAGTTCAATGAATACTGAGTAATACAGAGAGTACTGCACTACTTCTTGGTATTGAAGAAGCTCATAAAGCCTCTTTGTAAAAAATTATGCAGGTGACAGCTAAGGTAGAAGCATGCTCAACAAAACCAGACATGGTTAAAGCATTCCATATTCCTGACTTTATATATTTATTGCATTCAAAGGTGTGAGGTAGAGGGGTGTCAAGGTGTCCAATTCCCTTGCTTCCTCAGACTTACTGAGTCTTAGAAATTCAGAGACAGGGCTGCATTAGATAACACTTGAACCTATTCCTTCAACTCTGTAAACACAGAATACTTGAGCCTCAACTGTTGTTTGTTTAAAAAAAAAATGCAAATGTATTAGAAAAATCTGTCAAAGCTACTGTTCCTGACACTCTGGAGTCACACTCCCCAGCTGTTACCAATTCTTTGCTTATAAAATTTCTTATGTGTGTACCAAGTTATTTTTGTGAATCAAAAAGTAAACATCAAAGTCAAAAAGCTCTCTTACACTGAGTGTTGGACATGAAAGTAAAAGTTACTGAATCAATTATCTAGTATGAAACACCATGGAATAAGAGAAATTTTGTTAATCCACTGATAAATTTAGCTTCACTAAGTAACAAAAATATTTAAACTACACTGTAAATTTTTGAGGTTAAGCTTGCTAGTTTGCATATGATAACTAATTCATCTGTTTAATAAAGATTACAAAATAATGTACCACACTTTTAGTGAGATCTGCAAGACGTATGTGTAATTTTTATCACTTTTAATGAGAACAAACTGAAAGCGATTAGTCGGAAGGGTTTAGAAGCATTAAAACTCATTGAAAATGTGTTTCATTAAATAAAACCCCTAACTCCTTGGCTGAATCCCTCTGTGGAGATAGTTCTACTACTATTATGAGCGTTACAAATAAAGGCTACATTTTGAGCAAAGACAAAAACTTCCACAAGTTTATTAATACCAGAACACCTAGAAAGTGAAACTCACCTGTGTCTGTAAAAGACTGAATGTCGTAGGTAAGATCAACACTTAAATTTTCAGAGTTTTCAGTTTTCTTAAACACCAACCCAATCACCCACATTGTACGGTATTCCTCCCTGGAAAATGTTACATAAAACAGTCATGTAATACTGACAGAATTAACTAACTTAATAAGTTATTTGCTGCAATAGACAACAGTTGTATGTTTTAGCTCCAGTAGCAATGGGAAACTAGACATACAAAAGCAAAAACCAAAGCTGACTAACAATATTCCCTTTCCATTCACAATATAGAAGTCATGAAACACTACACTTCTACCTCCAGCAAATAAACTAAGATCATCAGTAGATTACTCCATTCAATTGTGCTCCCATATAGATCCTCTCATGTAGCTAATAGCAAGAGAGTAACCAGCTCTCAACTAGCCATAGCAACTATAAATACACTGAAAGTAATTAGAATCTATTCCCCAACTAAGTAACTTCCATTTTGCAACCTAAATGGGTCTTCAACGCTCAAATTTCTTAGCTGTAACTAATCACAAACTGCAGGTTTCAGTTAAAAACCTCCCTTTGACAGCTCCCCTTCACATGGGAAGGTGAAGGAATGCCCTTTGTATACACTAGGAAGACAACCTTTCCTGGAAGTGCTGCCTGCATCAAATACTCTGAAATAAGAGCTAATTGGAGCCTCTGATTATGCAGGCAGTTATAACTGTATCCACCCACTAAAATGGTGCTGAAGAGGTACTGCCTGCTTTCATACAATTTTACTCGGAACATGCATACAACAATTATATAACCTCTAAAAAAAAAAAAAGTAGCACCACACTGTACTTAAAGCAGTTAATGTGTGGAAAACGCCCTGTGCAAGGATAACAGGGCTTTTCACATATCCCAGCAAAGAAAAATTTCACCCCCATTCCCACACTTCACACAAAAGTATGATTCCTTACAAATTAATTACAATGCCATCTCAAAACAAAGTCTTAAAAGAGGTTTCAGCCCTCACACACCTGCAATCACTGTTTTGAGTGGGGGAGGAAGGAATGGCAGAGGGAAGAAGGAGTCAAAAAACATTTTAAATCCTCAGCAATCTGAAGTACTTGATATTCTCTCCATTGTTTCCACAACCTGACAAATTCTAACAGTTATTATGATTACAGTGATATTCATCCCAGGTGCTAAATTTTGTAAACTTGGTTACTCAAGAGCTCTGTTCTACAGTGCCTGACATTCTCCCAGATTCTCAGTGCTTCCTCACAGTTAAAACAGCATCAACTAAGTAGCAGTAACTTATATAGGTTGGCAAGAAATTATGCCATTAATACAGTTATGAACAAAAATACATTTCCCTTTATTTTCTGATTTAGAAACATTTTTATAAAGAATTAAGAGTACCTAATTTCACAAACAGTACTTAAGAGCTGAACATTGCCTTTAGGTGCTGTCATTAAAAATTAATCCTTTTAAGATTCTATAAAAATGTCCATTTATTTATTAATGAAATTGTATTTTAGTTGGCTTCTCCTTACTAAATGAAGAAAATAGGTTTGCTTACTTGTCAGGATTCTCCTTGGGTGCTGGGAATGACTGTGGATTCACATGAGCCAGTGTAATGAATTCATTCTTCTCCAGGTTTCCAACTAGAATACGGATTTTTGATTCCACCAAGCCCACCCTGTATAAATGTCATTTATTAACAAGATCTCATTAACAGGAAATAATAGAAGTATCTAACATCATACATCATGATAAAATCCTCAACATTCTCCTTGTATTAATACTTGAGACTACTAATGAACTAGTGCACGTCAGATTAATTCAGATCAATAATTTCAGTCAAGGCATTATAAAAACTGACACAAGGGGAGCTTAAGAATACCCTGCAGCTCTCTCTGTGGCCTGATTTTACAAATGAAATTAAACACAAGACATTACACATCAAGTAAAAGGCAGTGAGAAGGAACCACCACATATTTATCCAATATTCTTTTGGCTTCAGATGATGAATTTTAGAGGTGAAGGAATTCCCAATACCTGCCAATCTTAAAATTTCACTAATAAAAGAGATCAGAACCATGGGAAAGAGGAAGTTTTGTTTGGAGAAACGGCATTTCAAGTGACTGACAACATACCTCCTCACATTGCTTATCAAAAAAAAGTGCACAAGGCATTTGTAAAGTAAACCTGACAATGCTGTTAAGGAAAAATTCAAGCAACAGCCTTTACTCCCCAGTTTTTCATTTTAACTTTTTTTTTTCAAAACTCTACGATCTTTATCCATTTAATTTTGAAACACTGAAGCTCCACTTTCTTTCATTAAGAAGATACCTGATATACTAGATACTCCCTCATGTCCAAGGTTGATGATGGGGGGGGGAGGAGGGAGGTGTTGTTTTTGTTGTTTGGTGGGGAGTTTTTTTTGTTTTGATTTGGTTCTTTAAATCTCAAGGATTACTCACCATTCTAGTCGCTGTTTTTCTGTCGGTGCACTTGCTAGAAGTACAATATAATGCCTTTGGAGATAAAGACAATATGCTATTCTATATATATTTCTAAAACTAGACATTCAAACCTTAATATTAAAACTTTGCAGTAAATTCTACATTGTAAAATACAGATTATTAGCTTAAGTATATATCCTACATTAAATTGAGTTTTGTTAAGTAGAAAAAGGGGCTATGTCCCAAATGTGTGACTAACAGAATTTGAAACATTTTGGAGTTTAGGGCCACTTGCAACTCCACTGTAATACCACTAACCTCAATAAAAGGTTAGGAATGTAGCACTGGTTGAAATACTTCAATACCTGATGAGATCAAGGATTTAACTGACTATAAATCAAGAAAAAACAGTTGTTCACAACTGCCTTTACATGTCAGCTGTCTTAGTTGCAACATTATTTCTGAATAGTGAGAAGAGTGGTTAGCACAGACGCATTTATTCAAAATCTGAAATAACACTACGAAATGTGGTTTAAAAAAATGTGTATCTCTATTTTGAAATTCTCTGAAGACACTTATCTGAAATTTCATAAGGAATGTTTCTTCTGATGATAATTCTTAACCTCTCAATTATATTCAAGAATATTCAGTGTATACCCAATGTAAGTAGATTTCAAAGACACAGTACACAAAACAAGAATGGTATTTTAAACAAAGAAGCCCAAGGACAGCAGAATGGGAAAAGATTAGTTTTAACATGAGTGGAGCTGAGGCAATCTCACATGCTTACAGCCAGGTTTTTCAGAAGCTTAGCTGGGAAGTCTTTAACATCCTAAGTCATCCAATGCCACACTATACTGATATGGCATGTTTAGGTACTTTCACAGCAGGATTTAAAGAAAGTAGTAACACGAGAGACTCTAGAATATAGCTCATAGAAAGGCAAGCAAGGTCAATGATGCTGGAAAACCCTGGTGCAGAGTCCTCTGGTGCCATAGGCCTTCAAACCACAACAGCAAATCCAAATCAACAGATCAAATTAGCAGCTACATGTTTCTGTACTTATCTCTAGGTGGCAAGAGACAAAAATACTGCAATCCTCTGATTTCAGTCAGAGAATGTCAATGAAACGAGAACCGCAAGGGAGGTATTTGGAGAAACTTCTTCCCTGTTCTGAACAGTATAGAGATTAAATAACCTATTCATTCTGCATTTTGGCAGTATTGACTGCTTCAAAGAAAAATGTTATGGAAAAAGATAAAAAGGGTCCTTTAACTCTGTATGAGAAGTTACTAATTACTAATATTGGTTTATTCTAACGAGTACTACACTTTGAGTAAGATTTCTACATCCCACACCACACACTTGCAGAATGTTTCATTCAGAAGAAATGACGTTTAAGCTTTTTGATATTTTTAACCATGTCTGAATTGAAAAAGACAAATCTCAAACATGCAAATACTTGAAGCAACCAATTTTCCAGTTACTTATAAAAAGCAGCTCTTTGAAACAAACTTCTGAAGAATCATTTTTAAACAAAAAGTAATTTGGCTATGTCTAAAAGCCTCAACTAGCTGGTAAGCACCTAGGAAAAAACCCTATCCCTTATTTATGAAAAAAATAAGTAATGAGTAACTATTTTTGCTCAGGTAGTGTTTGCTGAAAAAGAAAAAAGTAAAGGATCCAATTTCTCCCCACTCACCTACCAGCTGTTAGTGCTGAGAGGGAATTATTCACTAGAAATTTCCTACTACCATTTTCAATAAAATTAAACAGCAGGAGCTGTTAAAATTAAGATATCCTTAGTTTTAAGAGTCCAAGGTCTCACTGCTAAATTTTGTTAAGACAAGATTTATTATCAGTGCCTCAGTCATAATTTTATCACAAAGCACATGTGTAATTCAAAAGTATCTATCACTTCATTTTAAAGAAAAAATGGTCTTAGCTTAAGCTTCTACCTCTTAATAGTGACTTTTAGATTCTGGGAATTATTCTGAAGTATAGCGGTTTGGGGTTTTGTTTGTTTGGGGGCTTAGAGGTTTTCTCACTGTCTTCCATTCGGCATTCTTTTCAAAAAAATAACCTAAGATAGATAGTATGGAATTGTAATACATCATTAACACAAGTATTTCTGAAAAAAAACACCCAAATTAGAGTCATGCTACTTTCTGGGAAGAAAAAAAAACCCCCCCCAAAAAAAAAGCCAACACCACCACCACCACCACCAAACAAATAAACAAAAAAACCCAACCAAACAAAAAAAAACCCACCCCAAAACCAACTGAGAACACCTGAACATGTTAATTTCAATTTTTCTTTATTTTATGTCTGGGAATTATACTTTTATCCAGTACTTTGAAGTCCTATGAAGCCAAGAGTTAAAACCACCTTTTAAAAAGGTATATTTATATTCTACTTATTTAGCAGAATTATCTCTTCTAATAACACAGAAAGAATATGCTAGAGCTCAGTAAGTGAGTGCTATTTCTCTCAAAACATTGCTCTCTTGGTCTTAAGCTATAATAATTTCATTTCTCAAGCAACACTTCAAACTCATATCCATTTGAAATTCTTGTCACTTCCCTGTAAAACATCATATCTATATGTTCTTTGTTGCTGCTTCCCCCTGTCTTTTGAAAAATTTAAATCTACACTAAGGGCAGATAATACATGTTGCAACTCCTTAACTCCAAGTAATTGCTGACATTTGCAAAGTAAGAAAAAAAGTAAGTAACTAAAAGCAGATTTCCCAATTTTCCTAGTTTCTAATCTGCTCCTACCATGCAGGTATGCAATACTCTCTAGATTTCCTTAGTCACACATTATTAAGGTTTATTTTAAACACAGACAGCAAGTCAGAAGTACTTATGAACAATAGATATTTAGCAACTAATTTCCATCGAGAGCGATAGATTACTGAAGCTAAATTTTCAGAGATTAAAAGAAATGTTTGTCTCAGAGCAAGGATCAGATGTTCTCTTATCTGAGAATAAGAGCATTACACACTGCTATGAATTCAGTAGAACAGGCCAAGGCATCTACAATTTTAAACAGGAGAAGAGTGTGAAGAGGGAAAAAAAACTTCAATAGATCTAGCTTTCAGATGGAGATCTGACCAAGAGAGCCACATTTACTGCATACACATGACTGCATACAATTATTTACTTTGTAAAGGCTACCAACCAAAATTTTCAAATTAACCTACTGGAGGAAAACAGAGAAAATCCTGAGTAATTTAAATTAAAGCAGGCTCCATAATACCATTCCACAGTTAAAAAAAAAAAAAATTAGAGCAAAGACATAATGTGCAAAACAGAAAACTTGGGTATATAAAGTTGAGCAAGAGAAGCTTTTATTGCTACAACTGGTAAAATGACTAAAGCTGGTACACAAAAAAACCTCCATTAAAATGGAGATTATTTCAAATGACATTAAATGCTTTCTATTTTTGAAAGAAACAAAGAAAATGTACTAGGGAACTTATTAGCAACCTCTTGAGCAGAAACTGACTTGTCTGCAGCCCATTTTTTACTTCAAAAAATAATATAATTTAACAGTGCTCTTTTAAATGTTTTCAATCTTAAGCTCCAAGGAACAACAAAAGCCATCCATCCAAATGTTTCAAAGCTTTTATCATGCAAAAGGTATAGAAACAAAACACAGACACATTATGAAGGTCATCAGTCTCTTTTAATGGGGGAACTGTATATTTCAGTCTTGTTTCGATTAGTACAAAACCAACCAACCACCCAACACAAACATGTGTAGTATATATTTGATCGTGATTCAAGAAAAATGGGTCTCCAATTTCAACTGAGGGCAAAGAAGATGTAGTCCATATTTTAATAATCCATATTTATTATAAAAATACAACTTTCAGCAAGTCCGTATACATTCAACAAGCTTCTGCCCCACAAGCATATTACTAGAAACCCTAAAAGTGTGAAGTGTGAATTTCAGTATTTCCCTCAGATACATAACAAAATTAGAAAAGCTAAGTGTGAGTTAATAAAGACCCAAGAGCCTTACGCTTTAATGAAAAAAAATCTAGTAATAACTGGTACAACTGTTAGTTAGTCAACACAATTGCAAAAATATCTTTTATTATCAGAGTAAACTGTTGACTATATTGACAGAAGAAAACAAACTTTCAAGTACTTGTTCATCTTAAATACTGACCTTCAGAAGAAGTTCTTTCAACACCTTTTGTCGTGGGAAGACCCATTTTTAGAATGCTTACTGACAGCACTAAAGAACATTTCTATTAGTCAAACCAGATGACACGTCTTCAATGTTACTGGTAGCACACCAGTTCTAGAGTTAACTGATGACATTCTAAATATCTGCTCAGGGACTAAAAGGTTCCTGAAATACAGGTTTAAGACACAAAAAAGTACCTAAGGAGATTACTCACTTTCTAAGAGAAAGGACAGTACTGCATTCACTCTCCCACTCTATAGAAAAATCCTAACAAAACACTTTTTGGACATCTAATGTATGTATATTTATGATCCTGTGCTATAGAGCATTATTAGGTAGTTCAACTGATAAACTTAAAATATTCTGCCATGCCATAAAATACATACTTGTACTTCTGAAAGAAGTTTGGAGCTTCAAAAAGTTTGGACCACTCTGCCTTACTCAGCAAAATTTCATCTGTGATAGCAAGACCTAAATTATAAAAAAAAAAAAAAATTTAAACTTTTTTTTTTTAAACAGTTTCGTATCCAGAGTAAAGACAGTTATTAACTTAGCACAGACTACTACAAATTATTTCCTCCCTTCAAATTCACAGCAATTTAGCAACAAGATTTATAATCCAGTCATACTTGAATTGGTCATTAGGTTAACCATATTATTAAAAAACCTCAATCTGTGTAGAAATGAACGTTAATTGATCAGACTGATTATTCCACATATTTTTACTGTGTTGTAACCCAGCTCCATTTAGTTTTCTGCATATGCCACAGTAACTATTCAGTTCAAAGACGACAGATCTTTTTCCTTATAGTATTTGAATCACCTCTTGTGCAAGGCATTTTACAAGGCAAAGAGACAGTGAGACAGTAAGATACTACTCTGTCTGAGAAAGCTACTTGTGGCTGCTCCCTGCGTCAAGTCTACTTCTTGCTTTGATAACATCTTCTCTTATCTCCTATAATTACTCAAGCACATTATTTGGATAAATCCAGGGGACTCATCTTCAAGAGAGTACACTGCCCTATACTAGGCCTAGAAACATGCATCAAGTGGAACTACTACTGCTAATCTTTCATGTGACATGACACAATCTAAGCCACTAAAATAAAGTTATTATACCATTAGTTCTAATTTTCAGAGGACAAGGCATTCTCTTTCATTACCCTCAGTTTCTAAGAGTGAAGGACAGACCTGCAGAAGTATCTACAAAATTTGCAGTGTTAAGCAACATTAAGCGTAACAGGCTGAGTTCTACCTACCTCAAAACAGTCTTGTGTCAATAAGCTTTTTAACATCCACCCACCTCCCCCCTTCAAAGCATACCCACAATGAAACTATTTTAAAGCTGTCTGAAAACATTTATATAGAAAGCATAAGATAATACTTACCTTGCTTAAATTCCTCAACCATGACCATCCGTGTGGAAACGGACACATTGTACGTAGAGTTCTGCTGTGGGTATGCTGGTGTAATTATAGGCATAAGATGGTACCTATCACTGGGGTTTACCTACATATAACAACAGCCAATCAGTTTTCTTCAAGCATACACATCAGTTAACAAATTTGGATTTCTCCCTTTACTACAACCAAGTTTTAAGTTCTAAGAGACCTTAGTTTGCAGACCGAGTTCAGAGAAACTTTAGAACACAAGAACAATGCTTTCACAAAGAACATCTTTCTGAATGACAGTGATGTGGGAGGGCTGTAACCTGTCAGCACATCAAGATCAAGTTGCAGGCATTTCTAAATCCAGAAATGCCAACCAAACAGAACAATTTCCCTCTTTAATAGAAATTAGTTTGTGATCACATGAAACCAAGGACACCTCATCACCATATGAGCACCTTCCGCAGAATGACTGTCTTCAGACCTTACGAAAGGTATTTTACACTTTATTTCTGTAACACTACCAAAAACTAAGAGCCACTTTAAGAAAAGAGGCTCTATGCAACCTGACAGAAGCATCACTTGCATTAACGTACTTTTATTTAACAGCAGACAGGGTAACAAAAAAGAAGGGACACAACATACACACGCAAAATACATTAAAATATTATTAGGGTAACAATCTTGTAGAAGGTAAATAAAAGATAAACCCCTGCCATTACCTTAACCCACTTTGATTAGCTGCTACAACACAGACAGTTCCCATCACACACTGACCTGAAACCTCCTATCTCAGAAATAAAAGATTTAAGAATGCTTTCAACTGTTTCACATATTTAAATGTGAACTTTTTGTCAATCAGAAAAAAACAGATTTGAAGTACAAAAGGAAATAAAACTCAACCTCTGAAGCTTACACTATTCATCAAAATAAAGATTAGTTGAATATCAACTGTTCTATGATTGACAAAATAGCATTGAGCACACTCTCATTAAGCCTGACTGAAAGCTCAAAATGGGAGCCATGCATCTGCTGCAAGCTGTTTCACTGACTGCCCGAAGGACATTAATGTCCAATGTCCTCAATGTAAGTGCTACGAAGACGGAGATTAAGTATTATAAACAATATACAAAACAACTAAAAGACTTCAAGTTATGATCTTCTTTGATGCAAGATGAAAAGACACTTTACTACAACTATATGGAACTAAGCCTATTCAGCTGTGACTTGCACTGAAGTGAATTCAAGATACTCACAAAAGTAACAGGTTTTAAATTATAACCAAACCATTTTAAGACTAGCAATTTTCCAAAAATGCATTGCCTTAAGACATGTAACTACTTATGCTGAATTTTTATTAAGATCACTTATTGCAAAAATTGGGAGAAAAAGTACATTGTTCAGCAAGTGTGCTTCAAGCAGTCAATTCAAAAAATTAGGGTAACTTTGTTCTATACTCAGGAGAATTAGAAGTTACTTATGAAGATACAACACCACAACATTAAGTTCAATAAACCCAAAATGAAGTTCACCTAGGATTTTTTAAGCAACCGAATTTATTGCACAGTGCGACTTAGAGGGGAAAAAATAACACACTAACCCTTGGGTCCCATACAGGCAAATTAAGATTGCATTCTTCTGGCTGTTTCAATAGCACTGGATTTGGCCATTCCCTGTTCAAAAAGATTGTAGCACTGAATAAGACTATTGGATACAACCATGTATGTTCAACAAACAACACTTTTGAATGCGATCCTTCTTAACTCTGCTCTCAAGGTAAAGCACCATTTCCTCAAGACTAGGCTGGTCAAACTTGGGTTGTTTAAATAAGCTGTATTGCTGAACTACAATACAACTGCAATTAGCTTCTCCAGGGCATCAGAACAAGAAATTCGCTGTAGTCTTGGAGGTTTATAACTACTGGTTTAGATAATTAATTTAAACTCCTCTAAATTCTTCCTGAAATACACCAATCAAAAAGAAATTCCTCTGTGAAGATTGACATTGGGTCCATCTTCAAGCTAGCTGTTTCATGGACAAACTACAGAACAGACAGCCAGCACAATACAGCATATAGCATTGTTACAAACCACACGTATTAAAAGAAGATTATAATCAAGAGAGAAAGAAACCTTGTTGAATGAAACACTTTAGTGTTACTGAAAAGTAACACTTGTTCCTCAAGTCATCTTACACCCCCTGAATAAGTTATCTTCCTATAATGAGCAGAAGTTAGTTAATCTGTTGGAATTTGTACATTAATGCTCCTACGCTATGCATGTACAAAATGGAGAGAAGTCCAAGAAGCACATTAAACAGAGACTGCAACCAATTCCCCTCTATTAGCTTAGTGTGGCAAAATATTACTAAACACTACATACCTCAAGGAGGCTATAAAGCCTATGAGTGCAAAGGCAGTGAAAGTGTGCAAATTATCTTCACATTAAGAAGACACTAACTTGAAGTAAAGCAACACCTTGGTAAATGATTCTTAAAATCTGTCAGTGTCTCATGAAGAATATAGGTATCCAGACATGGTCTTTCAAGAAAAACAGTATTCATTTGTAATCTGCAAAGTTCACTTTTGTCCCATTTGTTCTAAATTTACTTGGAATGTCCCCGTAAGAGTTATTCAAACCATCTTTCTGAGCTAACTAGCTCAAGAGTATGAAACGGCATGTAATTCTGAAACACCTACCACTCCACACTGATAAGATTAAAACCCACATTTTTGTCACTGGTTCTCTTAAATTGCATTTAAGCTATGTGCCTAAATCAGATACTGGCAAACCTCCTTTATCCATTATCCCAGCATCTGAATGTTAAAAGACTTTAAATTTTGGGGTATCTGCTATTATTTTCTACTATAAAAGTATTTTATCTGAAGAGCATTATTGAGTTACAAAAATTTACTGAGAAAATTTTAATTAAGAACTGCATGGTTTTGGTTTGGATACTTTATAAACACGACATGTTGGATAACTTACTGAAAAACTAAGCTGACAACTTTCTGGTGACAAGAATAATGCTTCTAATTTAACCTAATCTGGTAACAGCTGAAAATGGTACCATAAAAACAGGACTAAAATTTAGTGTCTACAAACAATTTTATTTTAGTTTAATCTAAATTAAAAACAAACAAACAAACAAAACCAAAAAAAAAAAAAAAAAAAAAAAAAAAAAAAAAAAAAAAAAACACCAAAAAAAAATTATAAAAAAAAAAACAAAAAAAAT
>VZTH01016564.1:79678-98204 GCA_013397815.1 Aleadryas rufinucha | reverse complement strand
AAAAAAAAAAACCAAAAAAAACCCAAAAACATACCATTTAGAAAATACCAAGAAAAATTTATGTACAAGAGTTGATGCTATTGCATTTGGATAAAGCTGGCAAGTTCTTGCTACTAGCATAGCCCAGGAAACACCGCCAAGGAAACCTAGTATATTGGAATAGATGTTGTGGCCTGTGGATTGAAAAAGAAAGAGACAAAAGGAGAGAGATATCAGTAACCAGAGGAAATAGTGAAAACTTCACAAATTTTGGAATAAAACTGCTTACGTTTTGCCCACAATTTGATAGCTCTCAGTGTTAACCTGAAGTTGTCAATGTTTGGTACTAGATGCAGAATTTCATCGGTTACCCGGCAACCTGCAAAAGAAAGAATCAATTACAGTTGCTGCCCATAAAGTTTTTAGCTTGCTTATCCCTCACCTTCAAAACTACCAAACTTTTTAGATGAGCATGCTGGAAACTCATTTCATATTCCGATCACTTTTGTTTTCAGTTAAAAAGCTTAACATATTTTCATGTGTCTTTTTTCATTTTTAGTGTTTTATAGCAGACTCAGCCAATTCATGAGCGCATGACTACAGTTTTGTACTGCTACTTGATTTTCTATTATTAATGAACTATATAAGCTGTTGAAGAAACAAACAAGTTCTGCTTTTATGTGAATACATGCACTATATCACGGAATGTGCAGACAAACTAAAAAAAGTGTAAGTCTTCATGAACCTACAGAAAACCTGCCATTCATAGGTCAAAGCTTTGAATTTTTAAAGAACAGGCAAAAATTAATAGTTTTTAAACATACTAACAGTACTGCTACTTTGGTGGGATATTTTCAGACTAATATTACAGATCACAATATTAACTGCTTGATTTTAGGGCATTTATAATAAAGAATAAGTAGTACTTCATCGTTACTAAGCAGTTGCAGAGAGCTGTTTGCAAGAAAATAGTATTATCTAAGACTACTTTCAAAGTAAGTTAAGAGGCAACTACGAATTCTATAGATTGTACACACAGGAATTTCACAAAACAGTTTAAGTAGCTGTGATAATCTCAAATATCAAGTTTTTAGTTTGTACCAACAATCAGTGCTCCTCATGCAAACATGCTCCTCTCCCCCATCAAGCTGCAGCCAGGCTGAAGCCCCTACCATCCTGTACATAAATAACCACTTTTTTAAGCTAAGGTATTAGAGAGAAGTTAAGGGTTACACAAGCTAGTAAGCTACTAAAAGACCTGACCTCAAACTGACACCATTTTGGTATCTCCAATTTATCACTGAAGCAATTTCACGTATGGTTATGCAAACACAAATTAAAAAACAAACACACATCTTTATTTACAGAAATACGTAAAGCTCCACACAAAAGTCTTGCAAGTCCCATTAATTTCTAGAACCACATACCAATCAAACAAGAGAAAAAAATCATAAGCAGTCTGGCCAACAAGACACACTCCAGAAAGATATATAAAACTGGCTATAACTATTTCTAGATATGAAGTTGCTGTATTTTCAGTCAAATCCACTACTGTAGCAAAGAACCTAGGATAATTATTTCAAAATTAGACAAGTTGATATCCAAAACAGTATATACATACCATTAAGACTTCGTATGCATCTAATGTCTAAATTTTTAAGTAGGCTGTCGTCTCGTAGATCTAAGTCCTCAGGAATAGTTTGCAGTGCTAATCTTGCAAACAAAATATCAATCTTAAGAACAAAAAAAGAAGTAAGACATTAGAAAACTGTTCTTCCTTCTGTACAATTCTGTGAGTAATTTTCATCAAGTTTACTAACAGCAGTCTTCCTAATACAAAGAATCCCTTTTAAAAATACATACTAATATCCCTCACAGACACTAAAAGAAACACTTTCAGATGCTTCATCTATCTTATGGCTCCTTTTCCAAGAGGATAAAATATACATTTAGATTAATATAGAACCAGCATGCACACAAAAACTATGCTGACTGTCAATGTAAATAAAAGTCATTTGGGAACAAGCATCACTTCTAGGTCCAGAATACAAAATCCTACCAATATCAGAACAAGCCATGAAAACATAAATCCTGGTTTTAACCTAAATATTCTCAAATATTCTAGAGAACACTGAGGGGAGTCCTCATTGCTTCCCCTCATGAGGATGTTGAAGATGACAAACGGGCAGGTACTGATCCCTTCACTCTCATGACCAGTGACAGGACTCAAGGAAACAGCATGAAGCTGAGCCAGGGGAGGCTTAGTATACACATCAAGGAAAGCTTTTTTACCCAGAGGGTGGCTGGGCACTGGAACAGGACCCCAAGCCAATGATGTCAGCCCCAAGCCTGAGAAGAGTCCAAGAAGTATTTGGAGAACACTCTCAGGCACACAGTGTGACTCTTAGGATGTCCTACACAGGGCTAGGAGTTGGACTTCGATGGTCCTGATGGGTTCCTTCCAACCCAGCATATTCTATGATTCCATGAAAATTACCATGGAATTAGAGAAGGAGTAGGATACCTTTCCCCATCTAGCCCTGTAAAGAACACATGTAACTAGCTGACTCTATATAAAGACCAGTATCTATGAAGAGTCTACGTATCTGATTACAGAAAAGATTCTGAAAATTCAGCAAGCTGCTGAGCAAGCGTATACGTTTTGAAACGATGCCCAATTTCTTTGCTATTACTTCTGCAATACTTAAATGTAACAGTTTTTCTAGGCCAAGAACATCTAAAATACTATTCAGCACTGAGCTAAAGTTTTACATTGCCCTGCATACAAGGACACAACAGAGTAGAGAAGTCAGTTTCCATCAGTCAGTTGATGAGAATATCAAGTGAGCCTTGATACTCAGCTACTTATCAACCTAGCAGCAGCCTTTCTGCAAGGCAACAAAGGCACTTCACCAAATGAAGCTTTTAATCAAACTGGTTATCGCTTGACCTACAAGACGATGAAATACCTAGTACTATTGCATCAAAAACAAAACTGGTTTAGTTACACTAGAATTATTTCAGATAAAGTGAAGCTGAAGACATCGTAAAGACTTTTTGTAGGTACTTAAAACTTTGCATCCATCCGTTTTAAGCTATGAAGCACTTCTCCACAGAAAAGTACTTCCAAAGTATTCAGGGCATTTTGTATTTCAAAGTCCTTAACAGCTGGTCTTATCAACAATCTGCATTAAATATAGAAGTTCCTACTTCAGTCAAAAGTACTGCTTCTCAGTGTAAAACAACTTCAAGTTCAAACAACTTCAGCTTAAAATTCTGCTCTGATCTCTGGAAGGTCTAGCACCTCTAAAGATTCAAAGCTCATTGACATTTATTTTCAAATAAAGAAATTAACAGTCTGTCCTATGTAACTGGGGGAGAGGTAGTTGGCAATCAAATACAAAGTACTCTACAGGAAGAACAAAAAAATGAAGAAAGTTGTTTATTTTAAACAAGAACATAAAATGTTCGTGCAAAAACTTATAGTCAGAAATTTCCTAAGTTTTAATAACAGGATCACCACAAAATTAAAGTCCTTTTCCTCAGTTCTAACTTCTGGCATGTTTTGCCTAGGTTAGCAAAAGGAAAATTAAAATCTTTTGATACTGACATAGTTGGGCACAAACACAACTATCAGAAACTGTGGTCCAACAACACTGGTATATACAAAGAGTGTGCTTACGATATAAGACAAAGAACTCTTATGCACTGTCAGCAACATGAGTTAAGTCTCAGTAATAAACCTAAGCCCATCAACATCCATCATAAATTACTATATTGGAACAAGATGCTACTTCTTTTAGAGCAAACAGCCCTTTTTTTTCCCCCTATTTGGTCTTGTATTTCGAATTTCAATTTTTAAAAAGGAGAGACAACTCTGGCTTGAATGCTAATGACTGGAGAAAAAAAAAAAAAACAAAACAACAACATCGTACAAAAACCAAGCTGACCAGAAGACAGCTATGGTAAGTTTCAACATCTAGAATGAATACCTAAGCTATGTAAACAGAAAACAGATTCTCCAGAAGAATGTTCCTAACACCCAACTGTATATGGACAGTAATAAAATGGCTAACAGATACAAAACCACAGACTGGGAGACAAGGAACCGCCAATCTGTGTACAACACTACACTGTGTCATTTGCCAGAAGATTAGCATGGGAATTCTTTGCCCTCTGTAAACTAATCCTCTTGGACCCACCAGTTACTGGTTGCCATAATCCAACTACACATCTCATGAACTGTGTGTATAAACAGTTCATGTTTTTGTCTTGTCACCAAAAGATGACAGTTTGACTATAACAGTCCGAGAAGAATTAACAGAGTATCTTTTGAAATCACCATTCCCGTTTCCTTATCAAAAATCAAGTTAAGCAAGTTCAGTGCTCCACGACAGCTGATCCATCAGGCTACAGCCACCAAAACCATTGTTTTGGTCATGTGTTTACAAACACGTTAAGAGATCAGGACAAAAGGAATACCTAGCTTGCCTTCAGCAGCACATTTTTGAGAACTAGTTAAAGACCACAATTTTCTACTATGTAGGATAATGAGGCAAATCTTTCATGTTTGGACAGTTAATCATTAGCAGTCAAAAAAAATTCTGAAGCCACATTATGTACAAATATAAGTTTTATTAAATGTTAAGTCTAAATAATGCCAGTACTGGTATTCTATAGGTCAGTAAACTAACCAGTACAAGTGGGAAGCAGTGCCAAAAAAAAAGAACAGGGAGATATTCTGCACACAGCTTTAAGTCCATCAAGAAAAACTTGTTTCAGTCTTAAATCTCCACTTTAAATTATATAGCTGAGAACTGTTGTCAAAATCTTAGGTATGAACTTCAGAGAGTCACTTTAATAGCATTCATATGAATGAATAACAAGTTATTAAGATCTTAAAAACTCTGGTTTAACCATGTTCTACCAAAACAAATTAAAGATGATCTTTACCTCTATTCCATCAAAACAAAGTTTAATAACTGGGACAAAAGCTTCTTCAACAGCCTGGGGGGAAAAAAAGTTGTGTTTTATTTTCAGTATAGAGAACATTTACAAACAATAGCTACCAGGTCTAGACAATCATAACAAAATGCCATTTATATCAATGCTGTTCTGTTTTCAGATTGATTTTTGTCAGCAATGTCTTTCTCCACCATTGAGAGTTTATGCAGTAAGTACTGACCTACTATGTGCTGCAGCTGTCTAGATGTTAATTATAATCCAGACTTGTACCAACGAGCTCTGATGATGTTACTTCAAGGTCCTACCCTCTTTCTCCCTACACTCAAGACATGATCAAGCACCTTTTACTCCTCACAAGTACCTCTAAGTATTCCAAGTCCAAACTATGGGGATTCTTGTTCTAAAAGGCCTCTTATTTCTGTTTCTACAGTTAGTAGAAGAAATGAGGAGAAAACTGTGTAACTATGCAGCCTGACTTCACCTAAAGTAAGTCACCAGTCTCCAGAGGTCAAGCAAGTCATTAAAATGCAGTCAATAACAGTGTTTTGATGAACAATACCACAATGAAACTATGGAACTTCACATCTACTCTGGAATCAGCTATGAATAACACTTCCCTGAACTGAGCCTCTGAACTAAATGCAGATCTGTAGCACATTGCTTTTGTAAAAGCAAAGAATACTGCCTACCTACAAAAACAGAAATACTCTGAACTGTTGGAGGGGAGGATAAACTGTTTCAAGAGT
The DNA here is from genome assembly GCA_013397815.1 of Aleadryas rufinucha. Taxonomy (NCBI): domain Eukaryota; kingdom Metazoa; phylum Chordata; class Aves; order Passeriformes; genus Aleadryas; species Aleadryas rufinucha. The sequence goes on along the minus strand of VZTH01016564.1, from coordinate 92,514 downwards.
GTTTCTGTTCTTAACAAGAAGAGGAGACAACACTACTGTCTGTGCTCAAACCTTAGTTAAGGTTACCTTAAACCTTACGGTCTTCCACTTCTACAAGGGAAATCTTCATCTTTACAAGCTAAAAATCTTGCACAAGCATCGAGTAACGAAACACACTAAAAATACAGCTTCCCTTTTCAAATGCACAGTTGACAGCCAATATAAATAGTTTAGTTAATATTAACCACTGTAACTATTTATATCAGCATGAAGTTCCAAAAAAGCAGAATAAAACCTTCATTAAAACCCCATGAGTTTGGTCCTGAACCCAGTCAAGCTAACATGTACATTTGCATCTGCCTGCTTCTAGTGAGTAAGCAGAAATTTCTCCATACTAACACACATGCTAGGAGATCATTCTGCCATCCAAATTTTTAAGTGAGTGTATCTATTAAGTGGGAGAACAGAGAATTTGGAAGGATCTCTATATATTTCAATTCTTATGATAGGCTTTGCAAGCCTTAACAGTAAAGTTATATTTACTTATTTAATGCATCATCTTTTAATACTGAATTTTCCTAATCCTCAGGTCAGCAAGCTGTATCAGGCATTTTACATACCCTCAGATCTTTCACTTCTTCTTGTTGTTTTAATTTTTCATAAAATGATGTGAAAAAATCACTTCTTTCAACATGTCTTGGCGCAACACACAGGGCATCAATATCAGCACCTGAAATTGTTAATTAGCAGAAGTAAATTACTCAATACTTCACATGCATGGAATGCCAGCAATAGACAAATTTTTACTAATAATTAAGCAGGAAAATTTAGTTTCTCATCATGTGGAATGGTGGTTTTTTTTTAAATACTAAGTCAAACCAAATGAAAAAAATTCATGGCCATTAAACATAAAGAACACATACATACACTCTTGCTTCAACTGTGGAACATTTGCAATTTTCAAAGAACAAAACATGAAAATATAATTATACAACTTCCTCTGTCTTTGAATAATTTTCAACTTTTTTGTCTGTTTCTCAATCCATGATGAAAACACAATATAGGAATGTATTTCTTTTATTTAGAATGAAGGCTAGACATGGTTAACTAAAAACATTAACAAATCTAACATCACCTCAAAATACAGCAAGATCAATCATTAGCTCAAACACGTGGATTTTTATCACAAAAGGAAATGTTACCTTTTGTATGAACCCCTAATCTATAGGATCCAAATGTAAAAATTTTTCCTCCAACGTTTTCTATTACAGACTGTGGAAGATTCTAAATGGAGAAAAAAAAAAGGTTATTTTACTTTAACAAGTTATAACAACACAAACTTTTCAAACAAGAAGAAAAATATTGCATGAAATTTATGCTGTTGAACTACTGAAATAATCTCAGTATTTACAGAAAAGACTGAGATATGTTTGCCACTTGGATGATTTGCAACATCTCAACTACATTACATATTACTGCCCCAAACCTGGTAATTGTTGCACCAATTCTACACCTCAGGGGCAACAGCTTCATAACATTACAGAGATCAAACACATTTTGCTTACCACTCAGGCATTTTAGACTGACACAGAAACTGACAATGGATTCCAATTTAGAACAACACAAAACACAGTCTACTGTATCAGTGTTTATTATGTTACTTTCAGAGACACCTGTACTATAGCCTTTAAATAAAAATTTGGGTTTGGGAAAGGCATTTATTTTACATTGAAATTGTTTAGGTACATCTACTGAAGTTCCTAGTCTTTAAAAAACTGTTGAATCCACATTACTGTGGGCAGAGGGCTATCCTTTCACAATAGGATGCAAAGCCACAATCTGAAACCCTACATGAATGTTTACACAGCAGAAGATAAATCAAAACTTCTATTTTGCAATGTATATTAGATTAACTTAAGTAGCTTTCAATCTTACACCAGTCATGATACTTTCACTATTTTGCTTTCAAGGATCAAGACACATATAGCAGGGCTATCCCTGCCCACAACCTTGTCCATATATAAATTCTTATGGCATAAGGAAAGTGTAAAGAAAAAATACAATCCCAAATACACACAAAGCAAAATAGCTTAAAAAATTAGGGGTTTACTCTAAAAGAAAAAAAAAATCTACAATCATGCAAGTCTATAATCATTCAAAACAGATGTGTGGGGACAGGGATTACTATAAGATGGCAAAAACACTATCAGCATTATCAGTATACAAAAGTAATATTGCAGGATTGACATTAAAGACCACAGACCACAAAGATGCAGGAAGTACATTTTAAGATCTAGCACTGTTTTACAAAGGCAAATAATCTAAGCATGTAATTAATACAGTACTATATTCATGAATTTTAAGAAAAAGTCAAGTAACATCTACCAGTTTCTTTCTTTGACAAGGTTCTACTAGCAACGGGCAATGCTGCCTGTAAACAAAAGAAACTACACAAGGATGGCATCTGTTTTGATCCCCAAATCTAAGGTTCATCCCATTTACTACAGCAACATATTTTGGAATAATCTTCCTACAGCAGTCTTAGAATCACAGTATTGGCAACTCCACGTAAAATACATCCATACCTTGCTTTCACTGATTTCCCGTATCCATTCCTTTACCAAGTTATTTAATTTTCCCAAAATTAGAATCCTATTAATAAAACAGCAGAATGACAGGTTACAAACTAAGACAAAACTAGTAGAATTTTTTAGAGACTGTGATCATCATTACACAGTAAGTCAACTAGAGTACCAATACTGATATACTGCAAGAAAGTTACTCTTACAACATTCCCACTATTTTTCCCCCCTTGTAGATATTCAAGAGATTTAAGCTCAAAAAAAAAAAAAATGCAAGCATGCAAGGCATATGCACACGAATTCTACTCATTTTCAAAATAAAACTTTAATTCATTCAACACATGCACCTAAAAGAAGTGATAAGTAGTACTGAGAGGAAAAAAAACAACTCTAGAAAGCTTAATAAGGAAAAAAAAGTATAAGGTCCATTACAATAAAGTAGTGATGAAGGGGAAAAAAATGCAATCCAGCCTCTGAAATTTAAAGGCCATTTTAAATCCCCTCTGTGCTTCGAGGTATTCCTCTTAACTGAGAAAAATTAAGCTTACAATTCCACTGGGCTTTTAAGAAAGCATTTGAAAGAACACAAACACACTTGGGGTTCAACAGTCATAAATGAACCTCATGACAGGACAAAAAACAGAGTGCTCACTCACCTGCGTTGCAGCTCTTCTTCCTCTTCAAATACGCCATAAGGTTTTAGAGTTTCGATTAATTTCTGGGTAAGCATGCAGTCAAACTCCTTGGGGGCAGCTAAACTGATTGGTGAGGTAATGCCATAATGCTTCTGTAGCTGCTGTGTTTGTGATCCCTGGGTTGTAACGGGACTAATAAAGGCAATTAGATAAAGTTACTGATGGAAATTAAAAAAAAATTATTTATTTTTTCTCATCAGAGTAGCAGACAAGAGATACATACTAAGGAAAAAAAATTTAAGCCTAGTGTTACCATTTACATCCCAAATTACTGTGTTAAATCTGTCCTGTTAAGGACACCAGTAGAACTACCTATCACCAACTCTTAATATGCATTAACATATTTTCCCCTTAATTATTTTTTTCATTCTACTAGGGCAAAAAGCTGTATCATCAGTTTGGGCTCCTTCGCCTTCATAAAGTCTAAAGAGAACCCTCCACGTCAAAAAGCCAAACTAACAGCAAAAGTGAAAGCCCCACTCTTGGCAGGCATAGCATTCCTTGGTATATTGCTGTAGTATCAGTCCTGCATGTTTATACCTATTATATACTATTTCTATCATACAAAATGAGAAATATTTTCACAAGGCTAACTATTTATTTATTATATGCGGAAAAACTACAGTGTAACTTCAATTTCACTTCCATTACTTGTTGTCATCATCTCCTCAAGATTTCATTCCTCGTTGCCATAATGACTAAGTATTAAAAGAAGAACACCTAAACTGAAAATTGATCAGAATCCACAAAACATGAGATAATTTTTCACAAGTTAAACCCATATCATAACAATTCTAAGTACTATAATTTGCTTGCAATCAAGAATTTAGTCACAATGCAAGTTTGAGCACATCTGTCCCTTTGCTCATCAGCAAAAAAAAAAAAAGGCATATCAGGAAAAAAGTATATTTAAAGTGTACATTAAAAAAAATTAACCTTCAAGTAATCATGGGGACTGGGGCAGTGTCTGGGAAAAATATTTTATACTGCTTCCTTTAGTTATGACGTTTTAATCAACTAATTAAGAATCTGGTAGCACCTAAACAAATCATATAGATCTTAGGACTTTAGGTGTCAATGAAAACTTTTTTTAAAAAAGCTGTTCAAATGAATTACTTAAGACAGTAATTCAAATTAAGGACAAAGGAAGACCCTAAAACTTTTTTTTTCTCTTAGAAAAAAACTTTAGGAATGTCAACACAAAAGGTAGCTTCAGCTTACTTAACTGCCTCTAAAAAAGAGCAGCCAGAAAACAAAAAGTGTCAATATATAAACATCCTTTGGATATTTTGAATATTTTAACTTATACCACAAAGCAAGTTGTTTGAACTACATTTTCTCACCTTTTCCCAATTGCTAAATTGAAAAAATAAATATGCTTTTTAAGATTTTTCATTTACTTGTATGGGTTTTTTAAAGCAGTAATACAAAACAATTAATATTTTAGCTTTGTGTAACAATTTCCTGATGGTCTAACTGAAATTTTCACCCTTTCACAGCAAGAGAAACTGAATCCAATTCAACAGATATTACACTTCATTAAAAGGGCTGGCAAAACACAGCCTGGCAAAGGCTGTTACCAGGTTTCAAAAAAGACTCAATATCACTCAAAACCAGATTCTGCAAAGCTAATTCCTGAAGTCAGCAATGCTGACAGAGGCCTCTGTATTCCTCCTACTTGAAGGGCCATGATTCTCCAGTTCAAGAAGTAACTTAAATGTAATCCTTTACCCTGTCTATGAAATTACAGTGCATAAACCCCAGCCAAACATCAGATTTCTTCCCTACTCTGGTTTACACACAACCCTGGTAGTGCAATGTGCAGCTCTGCCTTCAAAACACCACACTGCCATGACTCAAACCTGTCTTCCCCAACTCCTACAGGACCTCCAGAGCATGGCCACAGGGCACAAACAAGCTCTGAAACTGTTCACTAAAACGACAGCTTCAAACAACCAATCACACTGATGACCAGATATACATCTTTGGGAACTGTTACATAAAACCAGCTGCAGTCCTTACATTTACTTTTATAATAATGAAATAACGATGTTGTCAACAGCACAGGACCTTCCCAAGACAAGTGTTTCACCTCTTTTTGAAGGCTAAGGGGTAAGTAAGTAGCCCTCCACCGGGTTAGTGTGTAACAACTCTCAGCACAGCTGCCTTCAAGATTTTACAGCTGCAGAAGACAGGATGAAACTTACATTTTAACATATATTAACCCTGAAGAGACTATAAATTATTTCCAGATAAAAATGTTTAAATTGAAGCTCTGCTGTTTACACCTGCTACGTTAACACTAGTCTAAGGTTTCTGTAGCACAACAAAGGACATGAAAAAATTTCCTTGGAAAATTAAAGAAAAAATTGTATGGCAAGAAGCTTTGTTAAACTTAATGAAGGACAGAATAAAGTGACTTATCTTAGGTCATCTATTCATTTAAAAGGCAGTATGAAAGTTACTATAAAAAAACAAGTAATAGTATATCCTCTCCCTGCCTCCTACCTCCCATAAAACCAAGAAACTCCAGATAAAGCATTTGCTACCTGCTTTGTAAAGTAAGAGTAAATTATCTCTGAGAAATAAACTTTAGGTGCTCATTAGCCCAACTTTAATGCTGTATTTACATGTTACATTTTAGCCAGAAAATGCTAATGATAAATGCTCCTAGACTTCTACTTTTTTTCTAAAACCATGAAGATCATACTCATACCCCAATATCTTCCCTCTTAGTCACATATGGACATTCTAGGTTTTACTTGTGACATGTCTAGAGAAGAGTTTAAACTACCATATTTATTCAAAGACAAATATGAAAAGCCAGGGAAGTATCAGTGCTAACCTTCTACCCAAGAGGATTAGAGATGTTAAGGCCTTGTTGGGGACTCAGTATCTTGATGGTGTATCATATCTGGTACTCACTAAAGTTAAACATTAACAAAAAGCAGAGTATTAAACAGCAACTGGAAGTTCCATCTCAGCTACTCACCCTTGACAACAGCAGAGACAGATTTGGCAGACCATATCAGGGTCTGACACAACTGAAAGCATGTTTAGGGCTTGTTGTTTTTGTTTTTTTTCTAAAAAAAAGAAAAAAAAACCCAAACAAAATACCCAAACAAACAAACCAAAGAACAACAAAAAAAATCCCCTAAGCTTTGCTTTTTAAGATCATGAAGAAAATTAAGATACAGTTTGGGGCTTTTGGGTTTATTAACTGTCAACCACATATAAACATGAAGATCATCTTATCACTCTGAGATGACCATGAGCTATTTGTCAATTGCACAAATATAAAATAAACTTACAGAAAACGATGTAGAGTTAAATTTAACAAGCTATTGTTGTAGCTCTGGTTTAACTTGAATTTTTGAAAAACATATACTGACAATTTGCCATGAGCAAATTGGGCAACAGCTACAGTGGATTAATTCTAGAGTGTTATGATTCAGTACTTCATATTCAAATATTAATTTCATCAGTAAGAAATGCACATGTCCTTTTTCCCCATATAAAAACACAGACACAAAGCTCTAGTTTGTGCTAAGCTGAAAGCAGTGCAATGAAACAACTTTTTCCTCAGAATCTAGTATTTTGGTAGGCAGTATCTTTTCATACTGTTACCAGCAATTACCAAAATAAAAGAACAGACCTTGGCTATATGGTCACTGCTAAAACCCATTTTAAACAGAGTGCAGAAGTGGAAGAAAAAAAAAAAAAAACACAACTAAAGCTTGTAAGACACTTTACAGTTTCCAGAGTATACACCTCTAAACTCCTTTAAATGGAAGTGACTATATGTTGTTCTAAGTAGAGGAGGGGTTACAATACATCTTTTGAACATCAGGTGACAGCCTGAACACATCCATGTAAACTGAACTTAGAGCAAATACAGCTATACCTATCTAACACCGTCCCACATATAACTAAGAGTTGGATACTAATTCCAAGTTCTGTATTATTGTTTGCTTTTACAACACTGGAACCTTTCTCCAGCCTCAGAAAAAACAACAATCCTGTCATGAATTTCTTTTTCAGATGTGCTTTGTATTTAACTCAACTTCTACCCCCACAGGAAAACCTGTCTTTCTAAGCACTTGTTCCTCTTCTCTCCCAGTATTCCATGTCCATTCTAATAGTACTATTTTTAGAGCTATTTGTGTTAAGATTTTACATTTCTTATCACAAACAAAATACAGTTGCCATCTATCTAAACATCATGCTGATGTTTAGAAATGTGGGAAGCTTCACAAAAATAAGACATTGCAAACAACTGAAATCTTAAAAATACAAAGCATGATATTGAACAAATCATAACAATTTAAATCCCCCTAAGTTTCAAACTCATCCAGACACTAAGACAAAATACACAACTTAAAGATTCTCAATGATTATCCTCACTCCTCTATTTGCCTCTACTGATTACCTCAGCAAAATTTATTCCTTCTTATTTGCTGATGTAAGACACCCAAGTCAGATTCCTGAAACAATACTGGTCATCACACCATCTGGTTAACCAGATAGAGCTAAATTCATTGAGCTCAAGCTCCACTGTGTCCAGATTCAGAGAAACACTGTTGAGGGGTTTTGCTTCTTTTGAAGTTTCCTTCAACAATGAGTGACTGGCAGTTTAGACCGAAGTTTCTAGCTTAATGCTAACACCATCACTCCAGACAAAGTCTGAAAACTCTAGGCAGGAAACACCAATGGAGTCCATGCAAATCAGTTACTGAGGAACATATGTTTTAAATGGTTAAGACAATACAGCTGTCCTTTCTGAACCAAAGTTTCAATATCTAGCAGAATATCATTGGACCATTCAGACCATGAATTAAGTCTTCAACTGTCATTATGAGATGTTCAAGATACACAAAACTGATCTGAACACAGGTAAGGGAGCCAGCAACAGGGCTACCTACAGAAGAGACTCATCTATGGCAAAAGGAAGATCATTCACACACATTCTGCTAACCTTGGACTCTCTCCTGAGCTCTCTGGCTCTTCTGCTTGCACAGAAGAATAGGGAAGGCAGCATGTGCAAACATAAACGTATCCACAATATTCTTACTAACACAGTTGAAGGAGAAGTTTCTCAAGTTTAAAGAGAAAGTGCTGATGAACTGCACAGGCAGCAGTTGAACCAAAAATTGTTTTTATTGCTATGCTGGAGACAAAAAAGTCAAGAGCAATTTAAGAAATTCAGTAAGGCTGAATCAAAAGATAACAGGGAGTATAAACCAAGAACTAGGAATCCCACAAAGCATTTCACTGTTAAGAGATTAATTTGTCTCAGCGGTGAAATCTGCTCAGTCCAAAATAACTGGGTTTCCAAGTTCTGTGCAGTACCTCTACATTAATAGGTATAAATTCAGTCCTTTTTTAGAGTGATACTGGAAGACTGAAAGCTATTGCAAAACTACATATCCTTGCCATCTAATAAATTAATCCTCAATACAGATTTTTATATTACTTGCTTCTCAATTAAAAAAGCTACCACTTTATGTTATGGCCACTATTCTTCTAAAGTCAGCCTGGTGCTTTCCAAGTTAAGAATAATTTAATTCCTTTCCTAACAGCCTATAAAATTCTCAGCTCTCTCTGTTCAGAAACATACTATTTATCCATTCCTAATCAGCACCAGCCATTTTAAATACAGTGCTGTACTTCTGGCATGTAACTTGACAGCCTCTAATTAAAAGTGAAGAAAACAATGACTTTGTGAATGTCTACAGCAAAGTTCAGTGAAAGAAAAAAATTAAAAGCCTTACTTCAGAAGTGAGAATCAGCTTGACTGTCCACTGGAAAGAATAATTATTAATGAAATTCTGAAACTCTAATACAGAAGTTACCAATACTTAAAATTTATGGATCTTATGGCACTTTTAAATGTTCACGTATACGACTCAACATGACTATACGACTAACACAACTCAACATATGACCATACTTTTCTCCTGGTTACAGAAGAAAACAAAACATATCAAAAGTATTTTGCCATGAATTCAGCAGACACAGAGGTTCAGTAGCTTACCAAGAAACAGATTCATGTTTTCTCTGGTTTTCTAGGATAAATTTTAATGTTTAAAAAAATACTAAATGTGTCTGCAAATTCCAGGTATCAGCCTCAGCAGTCTTACTACTGATGTACCATGTACAGAAAGAATTTGCTTGGTTTTATACTTTTGTACCATACTGTCAATAAGCACAGAGCCCAATATGAACACTGGTGTAGAGCTCTGGAGAACCTGGAACTTTCAAGTCAAGAATAATCACAATCTCCGGTTGTATGGGAGATCAGTTTTGACAAGGCCTGTCAATTGTAAACACCAGAGTTCAAAATGAAGTTTGAATGATTTATTGAAAGGAACATTTTGTCACCATGAAAGTTTCGCAGTAACATAGGGTTGCTCCACTTTCACTCAAAAAGATTATCGTCCAGAAGACAGAATCAATGGGAAAGAATTATAGAGGGAAAAAAACTTCCCAAGCTGCCTCTTTCCTCTAAAGTCAGAGGTATCACTTCACAAACTCAAGAATTAGCATTACCAGCATTTCTACTTACTAGCATTATAATACTCACTTTTAAGTCTTGACTAAATGATACCAAGTCAACAATGTCACACATACAAATGATAGAACAAATGCATAAACTGAGAAGGCTTCATTTTCGCTAACTACAACAAACCTCCTGTACTAGTTAAGTTTCCAAGTAATGTTTATACTGAAAATAGCAATATATTGGTGCAATTGTAACTATGTATTGTTATTTAAGAGCTTCTAGTTAAAGTATCATAGACACCTACATCAAGAGAAATTATCAAATCATTCCAAACTTTTCAAAGTTGAAGGTCGCTATTATTACAACTCATAAAAGTAGCCCAAACTTTTAAATGTTGTTACTAAGCATTTGGAATTTATGTAGTCACAACAAAATAAACTAAGAATGAAAGCAAGCAGAATAAACACCCTCCCATTTTCCTGAGGCTGAAAAGCCTAGCCAACTTCAAAGCTGACTTCTGGTAACTTTTCATTGCCATAATGAACATGTGCAAAACTTATCTATAAGGACAGTGGCGCTTCATTATACAAGCATTAGAACGTACTTGGCATAGGCATTTTCCTTCCTGCATCCACCTCCTGGTCCTTTCCCTGCCAAAAACCCTTTCAGATAAGTTTCTATCATGTTATCTACCCCATGACTAACTTTGCAGTACTTTAGACTGAATTAAACAACCACAATAGACAACCTTGGCTATTCTCCACTTAAAAGTTGACATATTTAAAATCACAGTGAATAATCCCAAATTATAACAGTGAAGAAAAGAGTGAATAATCACAAATTCTTTATATTTCTCTTTGAATGAAAAAATACCCAAAACAAAACCAAAACAAAAAAGAAAAAAAAACCACACCACCAAAAAAACCCGAACAAACAGACCAACCGAACAAAATATATAAACATGTCTTATTCTGAAGTCATTTGACCACCTACACATCATTGTTTCAGTATATGCACTACACACTGATTTGTATAACGTAATAAAATACTAAGATTATGAACTACAGAACTGAGGAGATGCAAGTTCTGTCGTCTCAATCAGGAATCGCAAAAACGTCAGCGATGGGAAAAAAAAAAAAGGGTAAGCGAAAAAAAAAATGCCAGGGGTGGGGTGAAAGAAATCAGCGAACAAACTGGGAAAAATAAGGTCACACTTCGTTATTCCTGACTGCCAGCAGGGTCACGGCACGGCCCGTCCAAAGCACAGGCGCCCCGGATTCGCGGTGGCGAGCTGGGGGGACACACGGGCCCGCAGGCCGCTCTGCCGGCCGGGGGCGCTGCCCGGAGCCACCGGGAGCGGGGGGTTCCAAAGGCAGCGCGCTGGGCTCGGGGCGCCCACCGGAACCAATGGCCCGGCTCTCCTGCTCCCAGAACGGGGAAAAAAGTGTCCGCGTGGTCACTGGGGGAGAGACTTCGCCGGGGCCCTTGGCGGAAAAAGAGCTCCATCCTTAACGGCCGGAGCGAGGCAGGGACAAACACGCGGGTCTCGCCCCTTGGTGCGCCCTAACCCAACAGCGGGGAGCGGAGCCCATCGCACGCGTCCGCCCCGTCCCGCACGTTGCCGCTGCGAAGTAGCAGAGGCGGCGACAACAACGCAAAAGCCCCATCACCGTCTCCTCCGGGGCTCATGGCGATGAGGGGCGAAAAGGACAGCGCGGCGCTCCCGGCGGCGCGGGCAGCGGCGCCAAGGCCGCACACTGCGGCAGCGGAAGCGCCCGGGCCGAGGGGACCGCGAGGGGGGAAGGGCCCGAGCACCGGCAGGAAAGGGCCCGGGCCTGCGGGGTGCGCCGGGCCGCGGCCGACACAGCGCGGGCCTCGAGCGCGCCCCGCGAGCTCCCGGACTTACAACGGCATCGTCTCTCCAGCCCCTCCTNGGCCGGGCGGTGCTCGCGGGCAGGGCTGGCCCCGGCACGCCCGCGGCCCCCGGAGAGCCGCCCCGGCGCTCGGGGCTCGGCCCGCTGCGGGCGCGGAAGGCGCTCGTTCGAAGGCAGCCCGTGGGCGGCTTTGGCTACCCGCGTCGGGCTCACTACGTTTGTGCCCTGCACAAAGCAAACAGATCCTTTCCTAAGAGTTGTTTTTGAAACATCTGCCTGTGGTAGACTGCATAAGCTTGCAGAATATTTTAAAAAAAAAAGTCACACATCATAGATCAGCTCAAAACTTTATTCTTAGAAAAGTAAATGCATTACAATAACTCTAGAAAAAAACTGGATTACCCTCTCTTTTTAAGTGTCCAGTTTTCATCTTTACTCTGAAAAGTAGCACTTTCGAACTAAAAAATTGTCTAAAGCTAGCGATTATTTCATCTTCAACTGCCTCACAGGATAAATGGTAGCTTGGGCTGACAGCATATAAGACATACAGATAAAAAAAATATGTATTTAGAGTAGGAGATGATGGTTCTGAACTCTGTTCCTGACTTATCTGTGTGACTCTATGAAAACAGATTAAATAAGATAGTCTGTAAAAATACTAATATATCTGAATAAAAACATTGGGCATTAACACATCTAAAATTCTGATACTCAAAGTTACAGACAAAATAGCTGTAAAATGTTTCTATATCACTATTCTTTCAGCTCTTTTTTTTTTTTTCCCCACTCCTTTTGCACAAAGGGTCCTTGCTTTCTGTTTTGACAAAATTCTGTATTTGTTTTACACCGAGTATGCGATCAGTTTCAGCTCAGTCAGCATAGATAATGGTTCCTGTGAGAGCTGGATGAAGTCAATAAAATTGAGAAGGATAGCCACATGCTGGAAAGTCTAAATTCTTCAAGAATCTCTAAAAAATATGTATCTAGTTTTGAATGCTGAAGATTATTAAATGAGATCTACAGCCATGTATTTGATACCAAAGTAAAACACAGGTTTTATGACATACCTGTGCTGGGAAACTGTTTACCCGTCAGTCTTCAGTGCAGCACAAGAAGACTGTATTGTGTAGCTTTTTGCCTCTTGGTGGCCTGGAGGGGAAATAAGAGAACTTGCTGCTTCTATTTATTTCCTTTTTCAGTAAAA
>VZTH01016564.1:45080-79275 GCA_013397815.1 Aleadryas rufinucha | reverse complement strand
AGCACTTTCGAACTAAAAAATTGTCTAAAGCTAGCGATTATTTCATCTTCAACTGCCTCACAGGATAAATGGTAGCTTGGGCTGACAGCATATAAGACATACAGATAAAAAAAATATGTATTTAGAGTAGGAGATGATGGTTCTGAACTCTGTTCCTGACTTATCTGTGTGACTCTATGAAAACAGATTAAATAAGATAGTCTGTAAAAATACTAATATATCTGAATAAAAACATTGGGCATTAACACATCTAAAATTCTGATACTCAAAGTTACAGACAAAATAGCTGTAAAATGTTTCTATATCACTATTCTTTCAGCTCTTTTTTTTTTTTTCCCCACTCCTTTTGCACAAAGGGTCCTTGCTTTCTGTTTTGACAAAATTCTGTATTTGTTTTACACCGAGTATGCGATCAGTTTCAGCTCAGTCAGCATAGATAATGGTTCCTGTGAGAGCTGGATGAAGTCAATAAAATTGAGAAGGATAGCCACATGCTGGAAAGTCTAAATTCTTCAAGAATCTCTAAAAAATATGTATCTAGTTTTGAATGCTGAAGATTATTAAATGAGATCTACAGCCATGTATTTGATACCAAAGTAAAACACAGGTTTTATGACATACCTGTGCTGGGAAACTGTTTACCCGTCAGTCTTCAGTGCAGCACAAGAAGACTGTATTGTGTAGCTTTTTGCCTCTTGGTGGCCTGGAGGGGAAATAAGAGAACTTGCTGCTTCTATTTATTTCCTTTTTCAGTAAAAACACTTTTCTTTCTTTTTTGATAAAAGTTTTTCTCAGGCTAGCTGCCTACATTCACTAAGGATCAGGAAAATAATATATTGTTTAAATAGAATGTGTAGCTGAAAATAAATCCAGGAAGAAGATTTTGCAGAGAGAACAGATTTCTTATGGTTTGTAGTTTCCAGTAGACATCTGAAATACAGATGTGTAAACGTATCAAACAACACATACAGCAAATGGAAATGTTGTAGAACAATATTAAAAACCTAGTACAAAATACTAATAAAGTATGAGAAATAAAACATGAAGATTACATAATAAGCTTAAACAAAAATTCCATCAGAAATTAAGTATTTTTATCTAAAATGTATTAGGAATTTTCTCCCTTTTTGTTTCAAATTCCTATTGCTGCTCGGACTTAACGTTTATTCCAGTCGATATCAGGACTGTTCTTGAAGAGATATTCTGCCTATAAACAGAAGAGTTTCAAAATTAAAATTAGTTTCACATCTCCAGCTTTGAAATATGTGCAAAATAACAAAGATATAGTGGATAATATTGATTTAAACAAAACCACAGAATGTATTAAATGGCCCTAAAATGTAGCTTATGGCAGAAAATGCCCCTACATCAGAAAAATCTCTTTCCCCCAAATACTATCCAAAATACCATCAACCTCACTCTCCCTCTTCATAGCATTCACCCTGTTTCTATCACAGGCAAGAGAAAGAAGTGAGCCATTTATAACAGCATTTGTCACTCCATGGAAGTCTAGTGAGTACCCTTGGGCCTGATTTCTGGAGCCACTGATACTGATCTTTAAAAGCCATGCGGGTATTGGGGGAAATCTCATACTCCTACAGCTACAGGTAGTTGTCACTCACCAGTAAGCAAAAAGGTTAAACCAAGAAAACATTTCTTAGTGCCTGAAGTGGGATTGCAACATTATTGCTTTCATTTCGAGCTTTTGCTTGATTAATAAAATGCTCTGTTTCAGCTTGAACAGTTTGGTTAGGATGTGCATGCAGAAGAGCAGCACAGCAATAACATTACAGCACCTGGATTCCTGTCTGAATGCAATGCTGACCCTGCTTTCAGCCGAAAGTTTTGTTGGATAACATCCTAAGGTCATTTGCAACTGGAATTAGTCTATGAATGTCTTATAGGATTTTCTTCTTTATTTATGTGTGTATTGTAAAAGGAATTATCTAAGAGATTGCATTTATCATTACAACAATGTATTCAGATGTGTCTAGAGAGGTGCACAGTGATGTCCCCCTTTCTGAAGGGTTAAAAATTTTATGTCATTTGAAAGTAGACGTAAGTAGCTAGAATTTTTAGGCTGCAAGTTGAACTTTATCTGAACCATATGGTTATGTTTTTAAGTCAAAGATGGATTACAGTGATACCTGGCACTAACAATCTGAACATTAATAATAGTTAGAATAGACAAAGCTGCAGCTTAAACATTACTTAAAAATTAATAGCTGGAGTGGACAGCCCATAGATTGTGGTATATGAACCGTAACAGCCATGTTATTGTAACAATCAGAACCAACCAAAACCTCCACTGAAACAGACCCAAGAGGGTGTGGAGGTGACCCTTTAGCAACCCCTCTGTGACAGACAGCAAACCAATGACAGGCAACCAGATTTCAGACCCTCAGACAGCCCCTGGTCCCATGAGGGATGTCCTGTGAGGAATGGGGAGTTTAGATTGTAGGGTCTTAATTGCCCAGGGATTTCTTTGTGTCCCCTCTTTTGAGGCACCTAACTCCAGCTACCAGATATCATAATACGTTCATTGGCACAAATCAATCTAATGGAAATTAAAGCCTAATATCAAAAAGTTGTTTAACTTGTAGTCCTCTATGGCACAGCAGAATTGTCAGGTTACATAAGATGTGCAGAGTGCACGCACCAAGGGGAAACAGATTCTGGTATGATTCTTGCCCTATTACTGTTTAACTACACTGGATACTGCCCTTGATACACAGTATCAGTTGATCCCATAAATTGTAGTTACTGGCTTTTAATTTTCAGTGTAATTGCTGGTCACCAGAATTGCAGATGCTAATCATTAATTTGTTGCTATCCTGAAATAGGGAGGAAATTTAAGTCCTTCCGTTAACAGAGATTATTTGAGTCTATATGAGTATTCAAACATATTTAAGAAACAAAACATAATCACCTTACCAGAAAATTGACTGGATCATCTGGCCTGATCCTACAGCATTCATTTATCCCTTGCATAAGTGTTGGCATGACATTCTTCATTAAATAGTTTCGTAGTGGAATAGACTGGGCCTCCACTAACTCTTGTTCTTGTCTTTTCACTTCCTCCAGCTGTTTATTCTACAAATAATAAAGAAAAAAAAAGAAATAATAAATAATCATGTTTATGACTTCTTTCAAATAACATTTGGCTAAATAACAGTGCTGGCCTAGAGAAAAAAGCAAGTGTTAGAAGCTGTGGACAGAACTTTAAAAAACAAGTTGACATGAAAAATTATTAATTGCTTATTAAATTTACAGCACACGACACACTGAGGACAAAGAATTGAACAGGATAAGGACTGACAATCTCCTTACTAAAATGATTTTATTTTTCTTCTTTAACACTTAAAAGGAGGTTTATTCTCAAGTCTTCCAGTGGTCCTGTTTCCATAAGGTATTTGGCAAAATGGTTGAAATACACTGTAGCACTTCAAAAATAAGTGCTATTGCAAATGCAGATGGTTTCTTGAGGCTTCTTTGAACTGGAGGGAAAGGAGAGTATTTTTACTCAGTAGAGAGCTCTGGCTTTCTAAATGTTTAATTTGTTAATTGTGTTGAGTTTATTTGTTTCTCTTTGGTTTCCTTGGTTTGTTTTATTCTTATTTCATTGATGTTTTTGAGGGGCTTGAGAGTCCAATACACTAAAACCACAGTGAATTACATCAGTTTACACCAGCTAAATTTATTTCCAAATTCAGTTTAAATAAAATGCAATTTTAACATTCAAAAAGTAATAGGGATGAGGAAATAAAACTGCTGCAAGTGTTCTTCCTTCCATTCAATAACACTTAATAGCATGCATACTTGCAGTAGCTTTAGCAAGAAGATTACTCCAATTCATTTTCATTGTCCTCTCTTCACTCATTTTATTCATCAGTAGCCTGAGTCACATATAGATACAGCAAACAGGTGATACTCTGAAGACTGCTTTTCTATACTCAAGGCATAACACAAAAGCAATGTTCAGATAAAACAGATACATCAATTTTTCAATTGCACTCAATACACGAGTGCTATTGAATAAATCTTGCAAGTGGTCTTTGGTCACTTACTCAGAGACAGCAGCTAATCTACAGTGTCAAGGGCAAATGAACAGTTGCTTAGATTTCCTGAGCATCTACCTATTTAAAAGGATAACCTTAAGCACACATTTTATTTAAACACCTACTTTAGCTTTGATTAATGCACAGTTTTCTCTTTTAAAGGTAGATGGCTTGGATTGAATCTAGCTAAAATATGTTAACTATCCTTACGAATTTTACAGGGTACAAAATGCTGTTTAATGTTGAATGAAGCTGTAAATAATCAGAGATTAAAAAAAACCCTTATTTACAAGCCAACATCAGAGGAATGTAAATGCTTATTAAAAAGTCAGTAATTTCAGCATATTATAACCCCATATATGTGTATGTGCATTCGAATATAAGAAGAGGACTTCTCTGTGGAAGGATCAGTTTGTTTTTAAATTGCTCTAAAAGAAGACAACAGACTTGCCCTCTGGTGAAACGGCCTGATGTTGGGTGTGAACAGGAACATTCTTACAGTATGTATTTCAGGTCATTTAACTAAAATGTCCTTAGGTGTGGCAAAGCAAATAAGGAAAAAGCATCACGTGCAAATCTTCTAGGGTCAGGTAGACTAAATACCAAGTACTTATTAGATTACTAGCAAACAAAAACCATCGTTCAGACTGCATCAGGTAGTCCTTACTGAACCGAGTACTCAGCTCTGTCGCATGTTCTTGCAGGCTCAGAAACATTTTTGCAATGCAGGCTGGAAGACTGGTCAGTGTTGACTTAAAAATCTAGTTTGATAATTAAGACGTGGTCAGGTGCTTAAAAGTAAAATGAAAAAAATGCAGAAGTCCTCTAAGACTTGTTAAGAAAAATCACCGTTGACTGTAGTAGATACTTATAAATGGTAAAATAGAAGAGCTACAGCACAACAACAAGAGTACCATACAAGTATTTTAAAGACATACTGATACCAAAATGCAAAAAAATGCTATGTCTGCAATAAAGACACTATATTCTGTAGGATGGGCTTCAAAACACACTGTGAAGAGAGCCTAAGATCTAAAGTATAATATAAGGAATGAGAGAATTTATGCCACAATCCCCAAATGGGAATAAATTTACATAACAATCTGTTTACATAACAGATTACTTGAAGCCATCTAAAACACATAAATAATAATGTTTTCCAAAAAATATGTATTAACCTACCCACTCTTCCCATCTTGCCATCCTTTCAGCCCTTTCCTCAGCTTCTTTACACTCTTGTTCAGCTTTTTCTTGAGCTTCTTTGACAAGGCGTTCCTCAGCTGCTTGGCGTTCCAAAACCTCCTTTTCTTCATCTGTCAAACCATAATTCCGAGGTTCTCCAATTTCTTTGATGATCTTTGGTACAGTAAGTCTATTCTCAGAATCTTCATATACAGCTATATCTTTCAGACAATTCAAGAGAGAACCATTTCAAGGCTTTTTTCAACTATCAATTGTCAATTACTATGCGAGATATAAAAATATATGGTGTTTACATTGTTTGAACTTTCAAGTAAAAGATGTTGTTTCCAATTGTTTGTAAATGTCAATTTTTTGTTACGCAGAATGTAGTTTTCTAAATCTAATTTTCTTTACCAGTTTCAGCTAAAATAGTTTGCCTTTTAAGATGATGTAAGGAAGAAACATATTAAAATAATTTTTACAGCTATTGTTTGTCAATCGCAGTTTGCCCAGGTTTTGAAACCCAAATACCAACTATCAGAGAGGTTACTGGCATCAACCTTGTGTCAACTCATCCAGATCCATAAAACCATCAGTTTTGTCCTTCTCTCCCTCCCTTAATGCGACACAATCAGTTGTTAGGATTTGGCACAAACTCCAGTGTCTTCATTCATACAGATTTACAAATACACAGACCTCTCTCTAGTCGATCTCTTACTGTGTTATATTTACAAAATAAATTTGTAGCTTCATGTAGGAACATAAAGACCAAACAAGACCTTTTCTTTCATTTTATTCCTTCTCCCTTTTAATTGCTGGAGGTTGTTTGCACATTAAACTTGACAAGAAAGAAGAAAAAAAAAAAACAGAATAATGAAGACTTTCTCCAGGGCTCTGTAGTTTTTGTATGGACTCAGTGTGGGGAGGCAGAAACAGTACAGGAACGTACATGGAAAAGAGGAAAAGTGGGCATTTGAGGTAGAGAATACAGAGGTAAAAGGCTTATTCAGGGGCAAGAAATGGAAGATGTAAAAGTTCAGAAATAGGTAAGGAGAGCAAGCAGATGAAGGGAAAAAGAATTAGAATACAGAATTTAGATGAGAATCCAGTAGTCTCTACTTCGCAGTTCTTAAAGAAGTTATTTTGAAAGTCATTGGCAAAGCATTCTTCCCAGTTCTTTCTGTTCATGATTCAGGCAGAATCACACTCTCAAATACTAAGACCATTTTTCCAAGATTTTAAGTGTTTGTGATTTGGACCTCAAGTCCAAACTCTGATCATGAACTGAGGCGGGAACTAACATAATTCTACATGATAAAACTTATTTTACAGCTTCTTCTTTCAAAAAATCAGGAATTACATTCCTGAAGTATTCTGAATTAAAGGAGTACATTTGCTATGGCAAGTGGTCTATCATTTCCACAATTTTAGCTGCACCTGGATATACAAATTACAATGAAAATCACTTTTCTAGTCATTTAGAGTATTGCTAAGAACACTATCAATATTGAATTTGAGGTCTCAAAGACTACAATTTTTTCTTAGATGGCCACAGAAGAGTGCACTGTACATTTTACAGCAATCATAATTAACTACATTTATCCTCAAAAATTAATGCCTTTTAAACGAAAAATGAAGCTATCACTGATGCTAGTTGAGAGGAAGGATCACTGGAAAAGGGGTTCATAAATTAAGGTCTTCAAAGGAAATTGCTTTTATAACTTTAACATGCCTTTTTGTATAAAATCTAGCATGCCTGTGTCACCATCCCAAATTTGCAAATGAGAAAAACAAGACACAAGACAACCAACTTGCAGTCTTCATACAGTGAGTCATCATAGCAAAGTTGAGTTTCCAGAATCTTGAAGCCCACTCCTTTGTACTAATCATATTTCAGATTCAGAAAAATAATAATCATAAAAATGATACGTAAAACGATATGTTATGCTTTTCTAAATTTAAGGTGGAAGAAAACTTTTATTATTTTAAAACAATATTAAACAAATCAAGCATAATTTTTAACCCCTTCTTCAGAATATGACTGAGAAAGCAGTTGGGTCTCTGATTAAATCCTATGCTACTTAATTCTATGCATCTGAAAATCCAGCTGGAACGTTGACTAGAATGGGGGAGTATTGGCTGAGCTGAAGGATCCTCAGTGGTTATCTCTGTAATCTGTTCCTACCGTTTTACAGCAGAAGCAACACATCTGCATACTTCAGTGGGTAACAACCAGGAATGTGAATATAGGTATAGACAGTTCTGAGACAAACAGGACCTAAAGATGATGCTCATTTGAACATGAGAATCAATGCTATACACTCAATGTGAAAATCATCTGGAACATCACAGCTGTGATACTGCAAAAATTAAAATCAGTAGGCAAATGAGTTTCTGTATTTGGAATGGGCTACAGTTTAAGAATAATCTTTAGGCATAATTCTTAGCAGAAAACACTGCGATATTTTATCACAGGGTATACACTTTATAGTGCCCACCAAAATAAAACTCAGTCTTTGACAGTGCCACTAGTTGCTTATCTAGAAGTGTATAAGATAAGAATATGACCAGTTGATGGCATCAGGCCTTAATATTTACCATTTCATACATTTACTTTCCATAGTAGAATTTCCTCAATTCTGAAATAATTATACTAATTCACTATTTTTCCCCTGCTGCTACACTTCCTAACCACACATATATCTTATTATTTTCAAAATAATCTCCATGACAGACAACAAATAAAAAATTTGGAAAATCAGTTATGACTAAGGGGATTGAAGAATTAACTTTTCATAATTCATCTCAAATAGACATTCTAAATATCAGCAGTTTAATTTTAGTTGCAGGGTTTTTGCCCTTCTTTCTTTACTCTCCCCTCCCCCCAAAAACCCCCCTTTTCTTTAGAATGCTGTCACACTGATCTCACTGGCTTTGAATAATCAGATTATAGTAATCTTCTCAAGATTTTCCAGTGATCACAATTTTCTAGAGAGTATTTAGGGAAGACAAATTTTCTCACATACAGGTATAGTGCAAAACAGATTCAGTCCCAGACTTCCACCTTTAATTTCTAATAATTTTCTTAAATGCTTCTTAATTTACAGATTACCCACATATTGTCGTGGTGTTGCAAAATGTGGAAAATGTAAAAATTTTCTTGAGAAATTACGTTCCTTGATGTTTCATCTTGGTACACTTTCAAGCTTGATCAGCAAGAAGGCAGATTTAAACCATGAAACAGACAGCAAGCTCTAAATGCTGTCCAGGTGTTAGAAAAACAAATTACTTGTTGGTAGAATTACCTTGTTAAGGTTTAGGGCTGGACAAGATTCAGTGATCTCAGACCAACAGGCTGTTAACAAGGCTCAGGAAGAAGGATGTACCACTGATAGTGGACACAAAGAGTGCAGAATTTACAGGGCATAATGACATGTGGCAGAACGCCCAAGATAAAGAAGAAACTAATAAAGCCAACTCAGAAATTGTGCTGTGTACAGGTTTGAAAGCAAACCAGTGACTCCAAGTCAGAAATACAATTTAATAGGGAAAAGGTAAAATAAATGCAATAGTACAAAAGCGAACCACTGACAAAGTCAGAATACAACCTGGCACCCTGTCAGTCAGGGTGCTGGTAGCAGTTCAGATGAAGTGGTCCTGTTAAAGCAGTGATCCTGTAGAAAAAGAGTCTGGTCTTCGTCTGAAAGTCCAGTGGTAGCTCTTATCCTCTGGAAATCCAGTGGGAAAAGGCTGTCTGTGGTGTTTGGAATCCCAGTTTATATTCAGGATGGAATGCTTGGTTTCTCCCTCTGTGTGGAGCTTCTCACAATGGGATGATAAGGCATTGATGGGCCCATTAACAAAAGGTTGTCCAGAGGCAGTTATCTATGAGCCATGGGCAGGGTCCTTGATTGCCCATTAAACAAAGATAGCTCCCAGAGGGAGGAGGCAAGGAAAACACTGCCCCACCTGGATTCAATATTTTATGAAGATGGTAAAAGAATAAATGCTTTTGAGCACGTCTTACACTGTAACCTAGGACATGCTGAAATCAGCTCCAGCTGGGTAAAAGGTAATGCCAGCAGTGAGGAAATCACAACCACAAAAGCAAGGACCACCAACTCAAGAAACCCACAGACCCAAAAGAAGAGAAAGACTGAGCAGGGGAAGCAAGACAACCGTTATCCAATAGAAGACAGACTATTAATTAATAAGAGAACTTTGTAACTTTTAGCCAATAAACACTAATTTCTTTGCTTGTACAATGTATAAATAGTGAAAAGTTTTGATAGTAGGAGTGTTTGATTTGTGGAGTACCACCAAGCACAGAGGCTTGCACAACTCTGAAATAAACAATCAGTGCCTCTCTTCAGGGTGTAATTATTAGCTCGTTGCCCACCAAGTAATGAATCTGATTTTTGTGGACAACAATAGCATCTGAGGATAAGTCTAAAAAAAACAATATAAGGAACCATAATATTTAAGTCCATGAAAAGGTACTCATACCTATCTGAAAGGATGCCAGTGCAGAGATCTGTAACATAAGTCATAAAATTATTCTAATAATTAACCCTACAAAAATGGACAACTAAACCCCCAATTTTTAGAAACAGGTTAACTGTAAAAGAACATTTTTTGCAGTTATATAATTAAATGCTTGTTATATATGCATTCTGCAATGTTAATAAAAATATTATATATGGACACTCACTATTTGATTTTTGCAACTCTTAAATTTGTAAGAACAAAATGTTTTTATATCTACTAATTTTATTATTCCATACCAATAAACTGAGGATGTATTTCAAGTTCATCAAAATAGTTGAGAACGGTTGTATCATCGGTATTTAACTTGCGGAAGAGTTTCAGACTTTGCAGGAACTGGTCCTCAGTATAACGAGTTCCAGCAACAACGCTCTCTGGCAGATTTATTATTCTGTTTATAAGGAATTCATCAGATGCAGTCAAAGAAAAAACAAATTCTGTGAAGAAGAACATATTGTTTGAATAGACACAAAATTTCCAAAGGAATCAAGCAAAACCAGCAGGATAAAGCAATTTTTACATAGATGAAAACCACTCTATTTTAATTCCCAGCATAACCGATGAATTACATTTTTATTCCATTAATAGCTGCTGTAATCACAACAAAAACAGCCTACTGTTGATGTCAGCCAACAGTTAATGGCATTTTCACAAAAAACCACAAACAAATAACCAACCAACCCAGAAAATGAACCAAACCCTTCCTTTTAATTAAGAAAAAACTTCAACAAAAAGGTGGTCAAGCATTGGAACAGGCTGTCTGGAGAAGTGACTGAGTCACCATCCCTGGAGGTATTTAAGAGATATGGAAATGTGGCACTTAAGGACATGGTTTAATGGTGGACTTGGAAATGCTGGGTTACTGGTTTGACTTGATGCTCTTAGTGGTCCTTTCAAATCTAAATGATTCTATGATTAATTGTTCACTTTGAAATACGAGGGCAGCAGTGTTACATGAAAGAGGTTTTTTTTTTAAGTTAAATTAAATAGGAACAGATGGAGTGATATTTTAGACTTCTCGTTGGTGGCAGCAAAATTTCCTCAGTTTATTTAATAAGAAAATAAAACTCCTTAGTTTATTTTAAAAGAAATCTGTCAAACTTACCAGGTATGATTATTTTATTAAATTTAGGCATTTTGCCTTTTGTTTCTTCTTCTTCGTCTTCTTCATCTTCCACTAAAGCAAAAGTAAGGAATCATTAACGTTTTCGTTTGAAGCAACAATATCACTACATTTGCTAAAAATGTGCCCAGTACAAACACAGGTTTGCCTATATTCATATTATACTACTAACTGGAAATTAATCTAAACTTGACAACTGTTTGGAGAATTCAGTAATTCATGTTGCCAGCCACCACAGAATTCTACCTTGGGACACTAGTAGTTGTTTGCCAATACTACAAATGTATGTACATGCACACACAATTTTTAAATATGTAGTATTTTAAAACTGCTGTCTTATCTTTGGCCTCTCCTCCTGCCAAACAAATTATTCTGCAAAAAACAGAGACAAGGCTCAGAACAGTGAGTAGAAATGTTTTACAAGTCTATGGTTAAAATGTTTTTCACCACTAAGTGTCTGCTGTTATGGATAGTCAGTAAAACTGCCAGTAGAGTATCAGCTGAGTGTGACCATTTGCAGAACAGCATACTAAGCTGAACAAGACTGTTTTTTCTGTACCTTCAAACCTCATGTTGTAATTTAAACATGAAGATGATTCTTGGTCTTAATGTATGGACAGTGCTTGCTCACAATTTGAAATGTGTGTTGCAGAGCTTCTCTGAAGTCATATCTACTGTAGATCTAATAAATCCACTCTAATTTGGCTCACAAAATACATATTGGTGCACTGGCTGGATCCCCTCATTCAGCAGCCCTTAAATATTATGAAGAAATTCTGCTGTAGAGTTTGCTTAGGTGGAGTAGACCAATACTGAACAAGAAAGCATCCTCCATGTTTGTGCATTTACTTTTTACTTTACCAGGAAAGATATAGTCTGAAAATTATCTTGTGAGTAAATTAAATAAGATGCATTACAGTCCTTACATTCTAATAATCACGTGGAAACAACTTTGTTTTGCACTGCAGTCATTACAGTGCTGACGCACTTCAAGTAGTATGGCACTGAGAACAGTAATGATAATGACAATATTAGCAGCAATAAAAACAAAAGCAGCAACAAAAACAAACCCAGCAGTACATACCTTTAAAAAGTTCCATTGCCTGTGCATAGGTCTCTGGGAACCCATCTAAAATATATCCCTGATTCCTACAAGGCATAGACATGAGCTTATCCGTCATAACTTTAATGAGATACTCATCACCTAGACGGCCTAAGACAAAGAAGGTTAATAGGTACCTAGTTTATAGAAACAAGAGATCTGAAATATTTTACTAACATTTGAATACATTTTTCTTCTACTTAGACCCTAAAAACTTAAATGTTTTGAGTTACTGTTTGTATATTATTCAGTGTCAGCGATCTATGGAATATTAAGGTGTAGATAGAAAATAAAATCACATTTGTGTTTACAAGGATATGAATATTAGTACTTTAATGATCTAAACATGAAATTAGTTTTATTTTTAATAATACAAACAGATTTTAATAGAAGCAGTAAAGAAATATTTAGAGAAAAAATCACGAGAAAGCAATAATTTTCTGTTTTCATTTTACATTAAGACTTAAAGATTGCCTTGCAAAAAGATGTGAGAGAAGGTCTACAAGTTTCATTTTCAGACAGGTTGAGATATGAATTGGTTTATTAACTTGTCCTACGTTGTTGAGAAAATATGTAGGAGGAAAAAGTCAGGTTTGACCTGATTTTTTGTCCTTTTGCAAACATTAACTCCAGTTTCCTACTTTATTTTGATTTGGCTATTAAAAGTCTTAGATATTTATAAACCATTCTAATCATAAAAGTATGTAACTATTTTAAAAGGCATTATTATTTTAAACAACACATCAAAGCATGCAGAAGAGATGCTGCCATAGATCTCATTACTGAAGCTTCCAGGTGTGTAAGAAGTTAATTTCTCTGCAGATATACAAGATCCAAATCAGGTAAACCTTTAGCTACAGAATGCATTTTTAAGGGGGATCACTTTATACCACATGGAAAATGTTAAGCACTAAGACCAAAATTACATGGCATTGTTCATATATAGATGATAACTAATACTCTTCAGCAAGGGACTTTGT
This sequence comes from Aleadryas rufinucha, assembly GCA_013397815.1. NCBI lineage: Eukaryota > Metazoa > Chordata > Aves > Passeriformes > Aleadryas > Aleadryas rufinucha. The sequence goes on along the minus strand of VZTH01016564.1, from coordinate 66,285 downwards.
TTTCAATCTGCAGACTTATTCCTTCCAGGCTTCCCTAAACAGTATTTACTTTCTAATGATGTATGAGGTTATTAAAGAACCCCCAAAATTTCATATGAGCATGTACTTTTTCCTACTAGAATACTTTTATTTTTGCAAGTTTGATAAAGATATATTTCACCAGCTTTTTACTTTATATTATATAAGTTATGCTCTCTGCTCTGAGAAGAAAACATGACATTAATTTAAAAAATCTGAAGTAGAAAGATGAAAGTGCTACAATTAAAGAAGCACCAAAATATTTTTTAAAATATATCACTTTTAATATACAAGGTGTATGGTTGCATTGGGTTTGTGTGGACAGGTTTTGTTAGCCAGGGGACCTACAGAAGTGGCTTCTCTGAGAAGCCAGTAGAAGCTCCCCCTGTGTCCAACAGAGCCAATGCCAGATGGCTCCAAGATGGATCTGCTGCTGACCAAATTGAAGCCAATCAGTGACGGTAGTAATGCCTCTGTGACAAAATATCTATGTAGAGAAAAAGTCATTGCTCAGAAGTAAATGTGGCCAGAGAAGAGAGAAGTGAGAATCTGTGAGAGAAACATCTCTGCAGACACCCAGGTCAGCAAAGAAGCCGGGGGAGGAGGTGCTTCAGGTCCCAAAGCAAAGATCCACCTGCAGCCCGTGGTGCAGACCATGGTCAGCATGCTGACTCCATGCAGCCCATGGAGGCCCAGGGGAGAGCTGAGGTCCACCTACAGCCCATGGAGAAGGCCCACATGGGAGTAGGTGGATGTCCAAAAGAAGGTTGTGACCCCATGGGAAGCCCATGCTGGAGCAGGCTCCTGGCAGGACCTGTAAACCCATGAAGAGAGGAGCCCACTCTAGAGCAGGTTTTCTGGCTGGACTTGTGACCCCATGGAGGACCCGTGGTGGAGCATCCTGTGCCTGAAGGACTGCATCCTGTGGAAGGGACCCACACTGAAGCAGTTCATGGAGAACTGTAGTCCATGGGAAGGACTCACACTGGAGAAGTTTGTGGAGGACTGTCTTCTGTGTGAGTGACCCCACACTGGAGCAGGGAAAAGACTCCTCTCCCTGAGGAGGAAGCAGCAGCAGAAACAACATGTGACGAACTGACCATAACCCCTATTGCCCGTCTCCTTGTGCTGCTAGAGGGAGGCGGTAGAGAATCATGAATAAAGTTAAATTCAGGAGAGAAGGGAAGGTGGCTGCTCTGAATTTGATTTGTAATACATTTAATTTCCCCAAGTCAGGTCTGTTTTGCCCATGACAGTACTCGGTTTGTGATCTCTCCCTGTTCTTAACTCATAAACCTTTCATTATATTTCCTCTCCCTTGTCCAGTCGATTCTTGCTTTTAATAAGAAGTTAAAGTCTAGAGCACAAATTTATTTCCTGATTTCTATTTGCATAGGGTTGCACTAGTTACCTGAATGCCATCTTAGTACTTTGTATTTCCTACCTTTATTCCGCTTCATGTTTTCTTTTATTCCATCTAACAACTCTTTTGCTTCTTCTATATTTTCACCTTCCTCCTCTACATCATCTTCTCCTTCTCCTTCTGCTCTCACATTGTCAGCTTCTTTAGCCACAATTTTCTCCTGATGACAAGAACAGAAATATGAATTGGCTCAGAAATTCCATAACCAAATTTATTTTATACACAGATGTAATAAAAGAAAAAAAAAAATACCTTTCATGTATGCCTATGAACAGTGAGATACTGAGCAAATTTCAGTCTGTGAAAAGATTTCAGTGCAACCCCCAGAGATGACCAGTATGTTGAAAGATATTTCCATTCTAAAATAATGGGATTATAAGTAATTTTTAAATGCTGCCAAACATTTTAAAATCACAGAAATTAAAATAACAGGAATATTAGAAAACAGTAACACACCAGATCTGCAATTTTTTCAGAAATCACTTCATTTGTTCTAACGTAATGTAGCTTGTAGTGTTTGCAGAGCTCCTCAGCAATGGTAGATTTGCCAGACCCAGGAGGACCATGAATGCAAACTTTTAGAGGCTGGAAAAAGGATAAAGCTAAAATGTTATTCAAACAGCATAGATGCTTTTACGTAACAGCAACAATATTTTTAATATGGCTAATAGGAAACAGCAATTGTACTTAAAACTAAAAATATATTTTTGTTTATTCATTTATTTGTTTCTTGCTGAATATCTTCTCTATCACCTAAAGGTCTCCAGTAACATAGTTACTTAAATGTAGAAATTTACTGTTGGAGAAAAAAGCATGCTTCTATTTAGTAGACTTACAGACCAATTTGTTGTGGCTAGTTAATGTTTGAATAATCCAAAGAGATGAAACACAATCCCACAGATAGGATGCAGTGAATTTTGGAATGTGGTAGCAGATATTCTACTATAAACATACAATAGTTCTACTTCACAACTGAGGTAGAGTTGCTGTCATCAAAATTATTATTTTGACCTCAAAAATTCCAGATCCATCATAATCTTAAGTGATGTCTCATTTCAGCCTACCTAGCCTGAGGATAAATGTAATGAGGATTCCAGTATACACTTACTAAACATGTTATGCAATAAACTCAAAATCATACATAATTAAGTGCATATCTTAATTTAGTAAATCTGACTGTACAAATTCTGCAATAGAGTAGTGACAGAGACAGTCTAGCTAGTCTTCCTTCTCTTTGCAACCTGGTATGTACTGTTTTTTTTAGCTAGATGCATATGTACTTAGATGCAATAGTTTAACCCAAACACAGATCTGATAATCCTTTCAGAGCTATGAAGGCACTTTCAATAAATAACTTTCAAAAATAGTAGCTTCATCTTGTTTAACATGCCCTGAACTCTTACTCAAAGTTTGAACTAGACATAGACATGCTAAACAGCTTTATCGTACCTATCAATACTTGAATGTAAACAAGCATTTTTCTGCACCTTTCAGTAACCTATACATTTGAATACAGAAGTTCTAAATATCAAGCTAACAAAGGAAATAGTGAAGTTAGTTGCCCAGTAAATTACACAACAGAGCAGGGTAAAATGAAGGCTATGTTGCACTTGAATATCCACACTCACTAAATATATAAAGCACACAAAATACTCACCTAACTATTGACTATTACAAAAAAAGCTTAAATAAAAGATACACTTATTGTACTCCTGAGGCAAAATATACCAAGAGCGCCATATACTGCATAAAGAAACTAGCTTCAGAACAGCAGCTTTCTATCATGAAGCTAGTTTGTATTTACAGAATTTCAGTTTTAAGCATAAAGGAAGTAAAAGTCATTATTTTTTAAATTTATATTGCCTCTTATTTAACGTCTTCAATTTAAGTTTTTATGTTCATTTATTTTGATTCTATATCCATCTTCTATGTATTTTTACTTAATTAATTTAAGACTTGTGTTTATATAACCATTTGTATTGGGGAAAAAGAGAGAAAGGCAATTTAAAGTAGTATATACTAAACCATTACCAGTAATCCTCGAGTTTGCTTGTATTCCATGACGACTTGTGCAATGTTCTCTACTAGTCCTCCCTCAGCAACCCACGTAATGTTGAAATTCTCTTTCAGATAAGTAGATTCCATTCGCAGATTCACAAACAACATATCCAATTGCATTTGCTGAGGGAACAAAGCTACATTTATTTACAGACTTAAGCTATGCATGTTAAAAGAACAGCTGGAACAAGAGACTAGAATGGATGGGGAGAATAGAAAGAATTAAAGCAAACCTTCTTTCTAAGAATTAGAAATTAAAGCAAACCTTCTAGGAAAGAAGGTTTGCATACAAAGAAAACAGATATTTTAAGATTTTTTAAAATATTAATTTTCAATGCATATTTGTATTTGAGTGTTCCCAAGATCTATTAGAACACGCAACACTAAACAATTATTCTGTACAATGCAAAGTTTTCATGTAATTGCAAGCAATCACCTCTTTCATAAATTCATCAAGTACCATCTTCAAACTATCTGGGTTGTATTTTGTTTATTTTTCCAATGAACAGTTTATTCCAGATAAATAGATGAATACAACATAATTTATGTATGCTGTGTTCATCAGCCTTAGCAGCACTGCATTATTAAGGGTTTTTTTTGTTATTTTTATCTTTTGATGTAGGTTTTGTTAGAGTGCTCCGGTATGCTAAGGGGAACAGTGACATCAGAGCTTCAGTGTTTTATTCTTTTAAATCAGGCTGTAACTCTTCAAAATTCTTTATTCTGTGATAGCTAGATTTGACTTTGTTTATTTTCCAAATTTAAACTCACTTTAAATATTGTTAGTTATATTTCAGGGTTAAATTTTTCTGGTGAAATAATGAAAAAAGAAATTATATATTTCATTGTATTATACTTTTAAGTTTAAATACTTTCCTAAAGTAATAAAAGAAAGAAAAGTACTGACTGTTAGCTCTTTGCTCAGGAATGCGTTTTCTTTAGGAACCTTCTCAATTTTTCCTGGTCCAACATTTTTACTGATACACTATCAGAAAAACAAACAAACAAACAAAAAATCCACACCAAAACCACTTAACAAATCAGATTCTTAGAAAAAAATTGAACAGGATTTCTGTGGATAAAATATGTGCTTTAAATTTTATGTTACACTGTACCTGGAAAATCAGGATATTGATCTGAAAGAGATCTAAGAACAATAGATTAACTTTAATGTTAGTATTAAATAACTTTTGGTTGCTAACTAGCACTTCTTCCTTAGCACACGCAATTAAAAAAAAATAAATTAAAACAAAGAAAGAAACAACCCAAAACCACAGAAAAGTTTTATAAAGCTCTTAAATGTATGTACAAATTCCTAGTACTTAAGATCTATTTGGAGACCTTTATTATCTCCCAGCACTTTCACTTCAGATTCCCGAGGTATTTAATTCCGTTAACAATTGGGAAGGTTTTCAGACCAATGCCACTGATAACTCTCCATATATCATTTGCATTTCATCATTAGACAGAAATTGTTAGTTACTCCTACTGCCCTTTAAAATAAATTTAAAACCCACTACATTCCATAAAATCATAAACATTTATATAGACCATCAGATCAAATAATCCAGCACTCCTTCCAAACACTCTTCTAATCTTCAACTATTTTCAACTATAACTCTCAAGGTGTTTCTCTCCCATGCACCTTTCCAGTCTTCCCCTGGCCTGGCACAGCTCCCTGCCAAGACATCTTTCTGTAGCACCCTCTCCACTGGCAACTTCCTGTCCACAAAAACTGTCCACTGACTCCTGTCCTCCATTTCCCATTTCTAAACAACCACGTACCCATGAAAGGACACCAACCACTCTCCTAGGGGTGCCTACCTGAACCCAAGCACAGGTTTCATCTTCTAGTGTGCTCCCTAACACACTGTTTCACTAAACTCTGTTTGATACAACCAAAAGAATGGGCTCTTATGTTTGGTCCTTACATAACATTTTCTCAATCTACATGAGCAAGTGTCCTATGAGTTGACTCTCACTGTCACAGTGTATAGCTCACCAGCGTCATCCAGACTACTTCTAGACTTAATTTCAAAACTCTTGGAAAAACAAGGTATCTTCCATAAAGTGAAGGGAAACACATGGTAAAGACTGAATATCTAACCACAGTACTGTGAATCCCATAACAATTCTCCTTAACTTTCTTACATAAAATTTCTATTTAAGTTAATGATAATACTGCAAAAATTAGTTCTGCAAGATCAAGTAATGCATTTTGTTCAAAGGACAGAAGTCTTAGAGGATTTCAAAATAATCTTTCATGTAATTTACTACTCAAGATAATTCAGGAAGACCTAAGAACTTCAGTAAAACATACAGTTTTAAAACTTTACATATAGATATCTTAAAAAACAAAAAAGAAACTCCAATTTCTTACTTTTATCAACTCTCTTACCTTTATTAATTCTTCAAGCGTGTGCATTGATGTATCTACTGCAAGTACATACTGAAAGTCTGGCCTGTGGTCTGCTACATTTTGCAACACTCTGAAACATAGCAAGTACAGCCCGGGCTGGTACGTGGAGAAGCATCTAGGGCTTTCCTTGTTAAATGCATTTCAGAAACAGTACCAAGAGTCCACAAAGTCTTGCATAACAATTCAGAGCAGGACATTTTCATATATATTTTACTTACTAAAGAAGCACAGCTACACATTTTATTTGGAAAGAAGTTAAAAGAATAAAAAGCTATATCTGCAGAAGATATTATCTTAGTCTGCTGCAGAGTCCAGAATCCATTTCCAGTTCTGTGCCAGTTAACTGGTATCACACTATAGACTGAGCATGACTCATCGTTTCTTAAAAGCAAAGCACCGGTGCAACAGTCAGATAAGGCTTCCAGAAGGCCCATCTACCTCTAAAGAAACTGAAGGCTCTGTTTGACTCAGTTGAAAGGGCCCAAGAGTGACCTCAAACCATTCCATTCCATTTAAAAGCCTCAGTACTCTCTAGTGGATTTGGAGTTGTTATCTAGCTGGGTATCAATTATTGCTCAGAGAAATTTTTTTTCCACTTACGCTGCTAAATCACGAATATGAATGGTTGGAATAATATTGTTTCCATCTCCAAAAACAGGTATTGCAGGAGTCTCACCAAGCCAACACATCTGAAAATACAGAGAATAAAGTGAGAAAAAAAAGGTTACTTTTTACTAGAGCTAAAAAAGGAACATTTGATTACTAAGCAAATCTGTATATTCAAGATTTAAAGTTCAGTTTATTGAATAATTAATGGAACTGCAGTAAAGGAGACTATTCCTGAGAAATACTGATTGGCAGCCTACTAAAAACAAGATTTTTTTTTTAAGACTATCCTTAAATCTTGACAAATATTACTTTGAATCACCAAAAAACCACAAATGCTTGGGGGGCGGGGGGGAGGGGGGGGAAGACTGTAATGTTGAGATGAAAGACATTTCCCTGGATTCCATTTATATGACAGACATGTTCTCACTGGAAAGCACATATGGAGATACTGTTCAAAAACTTCAGAAATATATAAGAAAAAATAGAGCCAAAAAAGAGAAAAACACTTCTACTGTAGCTAAAATATTTCAAAAGGATCAAATAAACAGTTCTGCTCATGAAAGCATTAAGCTTACGATACCAAGGCTGCTAAAAATGGATTCAATTCCAGTGCAGTGTGTCCCTAGAAATTAAATGATCCTTCAAACATAGTTGGATGTCTACCCTAAAAAAGTAGTGAAAGAGTCCTTCCTCAGCTCCATATTGATGTCCTGAGGCAACAACGTAAGTTGAAAACTTTTCTTTGTTCTGTAAAGTGAAATCAGCAAAAAAGTTTTTATTAAAATATGGTACCGCAATTGGGATACAGGCTTACATTGACTCTTGAAGGCATGTACATGAAATATACAAAGTGTGTATATTTATATAAACTGTATCACTTCCAAGTTGTAACTAGATCAGTTGTTGCATATCCTGTAGCTTCCTGAGTCATATTGTTATTACTTTCTTCAAAAAAAGCTCTGTCTACAGCTGTCTTCAAAAAAGAGATGTCGATACTTAAATAAAAATTATAAAATTAAAATAAAATTAAGAGTTAAAAAAATTAGGAAGTTATGTAAATCAATTAAGTGAACAGGATAACTCATGCTTCTACTTTCTATTTGCAAGAAAAAATAACTCCAAAATTCATTGCAGCTATTTTTTCAATTATATTTGCATTTGGCTGCCTAAAGGAGCAGAAAATGCTGGATTAATGATTTTACAATTTCTTAACTTTCATTTTAATGCACAATTCAAAAAAAAAACCCCACCCCAATCTTTGGACTATTTAAATGTTTTCCTAACCACACATCATGATTAACCCACATATTTTTGGCTGATCATTACTGTGTAATGTCATAAACTTGCCTGTCTGCTTGGATATACGTTACAGTTTGTATCAATGGTGAGGATGGTTATACAGAAAAAAAACCCCAAAGATTTTTAAATCATCTGAAAGGAAAAAATGTTCAAGGAAGTCTTTTAAATTAGTCACTTTGAAACTCTTAAGATGAAACAAAATTATTAAATAATTCTCATGTTGTAAAGATCCTAGACATTATATATCTCCTTCATACAATGTAAAAGAACCTGCCTTTATCAGCAGCAGGAATACATGGGCAGATTTGGGATCTACTTTTTTTTTGGGTGGGGAGGGAAACAAACCTTTTGTAATCATCTTTATAATATTTCAGAAACAGAAAAATAAGACAGGTCTTAGCAAATCTTTAATTATATAAGAAAAGCACCATATAACAAGAGGACATGTTACAAAGTCACTGTGTTGTATCTATGAGGTTTTTATCCATAAACTTACAAAGTGAAACTTTGTTATAAAAACTACTTCAGCTCACTTGAATTCAACACCTTGTTACTAACCACGAGAAACACTAAAATTAGAAGACATTACAGACAGCAGAGGAGCTTCCACACTGTAAGGACAGCTGCCTGTTTCAAATACTGTTAAGGCCAGAGAAGGACTTTGCCATGAGATAAACACAGAAGGGAGCTACAGGATAACACTAACTCCATGCATGGCAGGGACAAGATCTGGTTAGTACATCCTGGTTAATGCATCTGGACAAAAATTCCTACTGTGGCAAACAGTGTAATGAAGCAACTGGTCATATGCGTATCAGCGCTCAAAGATCGCCCTTAGTTATGGGTCAGATGGCGACCACCAACAATCACTGAAAGCCCCCCTGAATATGCCTCCATGGATACCTGGAACTTGGTCTGTAAGATAAGCCACCACAGCAGCAACTTGAGATAAGAAAAGATAAAGGAGGTACTATTGTCTGGGTGTTATCCCAGGGGGACGTTAACAAAGCTTGGGGAGAAGAATGTTTTGCTGATAGTGATCACAAAGAATGCAGAATTTATAGGCCACAAGGAAAGAAAGCCAGCTCAGCAAGTGTGCTGAAATCAGCTCCAACTGGGTAAAAGGTAATTCTGGCTGGGGAAGATGGTGAACATCAACTCTTGGCCCCCTGACCCAAGAAACCCATCAACTCAAAAGAAGAGAAAGACTAAGCATGGTACTAATTAACATTAGAAGTGAGGCAATAATTTAACCAACAGATTAAGAGAACTGTGTAATCAATGAACATTAATTCCTTTGTTTGCTAAAATGTATAAATATGAAAAGTTTTGAACTACCTTTGGACCTTCATCACTGAGAAGCCCAGTATGAAGAAGGACCAACACGATGCCACTGGATCCATGGGTGGTGATTATCTTTTGCTTGATCTCTCTCTTCTGTTTTCTATTTCTTTCTATCTCTCTACCTCACACTCATTGTTAAATAAAATCTGTATCATTGACCTCAGCATATGGTCTCGTTTGCATCTTAATCTGGGCAGAAGTATCTCTCACTACTCTGATCTTAACACTGAGTGTGCTTGGGTAATACCATGACACATACTGTTTGCACCTAAGAGCAGCAGCTCCCAGGGTTGCTCTGGACAGAGTGCAAACATGTCCCAGAAGACACATAGTAATTTCCATCTCCTAGGAGGAAAAACCTGCCTCTTCTGAATGCACACGAGGTGCTATTTCTCATTTGCCTTAAAAAGAATGTAACACAGGATTTTCTTCCATGTACCTTGTGCTAACTCCTGCCTTGTGTGAAGACAAACCATAGTTTGGCACAGAATGCTGTACTTCACTGAAATACAATCCTTTAAAACAGGTTCAATTCCTCTAACAATAGTTAGTGTCACAAGCCACCCATACGAGAAGGTACTACTTGAAGTTACTTTGCTATAGGTAATTTTAAAAATGAGGCAGTTCTTAGGCAAGTTGCTGTTCCACATGGCATCATGTTTAGTCCCGGGCAAGGAATGTCACGTTCCCGTGTATTGCTCATTAAAGCCACTAGGTGTCACTTTCTAGCTGGGATCATCAGCTCCAGGCTGTGGTTGTTTTATGCTTGTTTGCTTTCTTTGTCCTAATAAATTGCTTGAAGTGAGAAAGAGGTCTAAATGGATTCTGGAACTGTGATGTCAGTGAAAACAGATCTGGGGGATGAAGAGCTTTTCTGCCCGTGGTAGGCAGATATTTCTCCAAGGATTCTGAATTTGGCAGAAACCCGGAGATTCCAGCTTATGAGAAAAGTGACACAGCCTGAGTGCCCTGAATGCCACAAAGGTAAAGACAAAAAACTGCTAGTGATAAAAAGCAAAGACTTAACTCTTACTGAATTTTAATCAAAAAATAGGTGAGACATACAGTAATGCAGAGAGGTGAAATCTTGTTTTAAGAAACAACTTCCATTAAATTGCACTCTGAACAGACAAGGCTTAGAAAACCTTCTATTCTTGATGCAAGAGCTTCTCTAGCTGGCTGACAAGACTGATGAATCCTAGTGTCTGAATTCTTTGCAGGGAATGATAACACTGTAATTTCTTTCACTGATGGCACATTCCCTAGATATCACTGAATTTAGAAATAAGTAAAGACTGCAATCCAGAAGTCTCCAGCCATCATAGGAAACCAAAGCTGATTTCATGGGAAGAACAGATGCTTTGGAGCCTTCCTGTTCCAAAGTGCTGACAGAAACTACCCAGGGGCAGTGATACCCATTGATGCTGACAGTGAAGTTCTGGAGGAAAAGGGCTCCTTATGAAAGGCTTACAGTAGGTAGGTATTGAAAATATTCAAGTTGCTTTATCATGTAGTGCTACATATCTGTCCTCAACAGATGTTCAGCCTGACAAACACTTAGAAGCTAATTATATAAATACTTTTGGTATGCAGTGACTCAGTGCTTTGGACTAGTCAGAAAAATAGTCAATAGTTCATCTAGGTATTAAGTGGTGGCAGAAGTTAACACAAGGTTTGATTGATGCTGTTTAAAATTTTCATGTTTTTAACATCACAAGTGTGAAATTTATCCCATGGTCTTATAAATCCATGTTAGCACAGTACAAGAAAAACCAATTTACCACTGATTTTTCAAGTTGTAAACCAAATTTTTACTTGTGTTCAGTACTGTTAGACCCATGGTAGAATAGAATATAGTTTCTAGTGCTATTTTCTCAGCAGGGCATAAGATGGCAAATGTGTACTCGAATCAGAGAAAAGTTTCTTTTCATCCTATTACTAGCCAGATGAATTTCTGCAATGGACATGGAATTATATTGATTATGGGAGACTCCTAACACAGAAAAAGAATGACCAAATGACACCATCATCATCCAATGTATTTTGTTGTCTTCCTAACCTTCTCACTGCTCCACCACTAATGACAACAGCTTCCATTTTCCTCAATTGTAAGCTGAGCCACTGTTGGTATTTACTTAATAATAGTTCTTAAATACAAATAGAGGCACAGTCTGTTCTATAGTAAGATTAATAGTCTAATCAGGTCAAAGAAAGAAAAGATGAAGGAGGGGATTTTAAAACACATAAAAAGTGATAACATATTTTAGCTATTCTGTGTCAGCCCTATGGCCATGATTTTAGAGTGAATTACAGGGTAGAACAAAAGTCAACAGCGCCTCTGCTCCAAGAGCACAAACTATCCAGGGACATGCTAGGTGTGGCCAGAACATCTAAGTATTTAAATGAGACATAATACTAACATAGCTTGTCAATATTTAAAGATGCTGCTTTTCTTTAGAGCTGTACTAATATCCCATTCCTCTATAAGCTTTCTTCCTCAACTCTTTCCATACACAGACCCCAGCCTTGATTCTCTCTGGTACAACCAAAGAAACTGTATTTTTTTTTAAGATAAGCATGATTTACTCCCTACCTAAGACAAAAAAAGACAGATTTTGGGATTTATATTATGCATACATTTGGGTTTCAAAAGACATTATATTGTCCTCTATACTACTGTATTTTACTAATACTTTATACCGTTGATATTTATAAAGGCAATAATATATTCTTAAAACTTATTTACATGGTCGATAATTTCCATTACTAAGATAAAGCTCTAAATAAGAAGACAAAACAACTTATTTTAATTAAAAAGTTCTATACGTACAGTTTTCCCAAGTTTTGCAATGTGTTTTTCAGCATTTATGTAATCCATAAAGCCAGGATGAGGTTTTCTTTTGCGAAAATCTTCATTACTTAAAGGAGTCTCAGGATTTTCCTACAAAGAAAAAAATGTGACTGTTACACATTTCTTAAAACAGAACAATTTTTAGAGGTCTAGATGGTTAAAGGAAGTTCTTGAAAAGTATTTTAAAATCTGTTTTAACTTTATCTTCCTTTGAAACTCTTAAGGTTCTGAATTTGATACTTGAGGTTCAACATTTTGAAAATGTCATTGGTTCAATTTCAAATTTCACAGTAAAAGATTTTAAACTACTTTTATATTTTAAAAAACATTAGTTTTTATTATATACATCATTACACAAGGTTGAAAAACTCTGTCTGTAACACTGAATTTGAGAATTGCAATAGCATACTTCAAAGTGCCCAACATGGTTCCTGAAAATACTTTACATACATTGATATAATCACGTATCTCTTTTAATTATGTATTTAATTAAATACACAGTTAACATGGGATTTTTTAATGACTGAAAGACAGTGCATATTGTGGTTAACATTTGTCTTGCCTCTTGACCAAGCAACTCTTTATGTCTTTCTGTATCATTATAGCCCAATGCCTAAACTTTTCTGTCAGTGAATTGCATCTAGCAATTTTGGCAGTAAGTAGTGAATAAGGATGAAAGAATCCTAAAGGGCCCCTCACTTTATTAGCTATCATTGAAGTACACACCTGAAATACATTGTGTAATTGAATGCAATGCATATTTTCCATTAAATGGCAACATTTGGTTAAAAAAAAAATTAATGTTTTGGTATTACTTACAGGGTCAGGGGGTTTGGTATTTCCCCAGGTCATTATTGTTGAAATGAGGATGAATAACTTCTGTTTTGCAAAAGTCTCTATTTTCTTATGTAGGGCTGTTAAATGAAAGCAAGGATTTTATTTTAAACCGTATTATTCAAATGGTATTTTTGCTTTTATATAAAGGTGCTGTATATACATTCATATCAATATTCTAAGTAATATGTCTTTTTAAGCAAATGCTCTTCGAGTCAATATCAAATAAAGATAATAAATCAGGAAAGAGAACAAATAGAGAAATAATGGTAATAAAGAATCAAATTATTGGGAATTGACATAATCTCCACACAGCTACATATCACGGGGAAAAAATCCCCAACAAAACAATCTATACTAGGAAATGATTCATCTTTATTGACTGCTGAAATACTGAAAGAAAGTTAAAAAGTGTGGGTTTTTCACGACAGGAATAAAAAAAGCTACTAAATGTAAACAGAGTTTATTGTAGTATCAAATAAAATAATTATTTTTTTGTTCTGCAAATTATGCTGTTGTCCTAGTGTTCATACTATAAAGAGGAAAGCAAAATTCAGTTTAGCTATCATACAAAGAATGGTATTGCACTCTCACCATAAAAGGATTCCAGCTACCTATTAGAACTTGGGTGTAACAATAAGGAGAAAGTTTCCAAAAGACTGCTAGCAATAGTTTTTAATTGGACTTTTAAGAAAAATAAACTTCAAATAATTATATAAAATATTGAAGCATTCTTTGAATATCACAGGAGGAAATTTTCTACCCACCTCCCGATGCAAATAGACGAGACTATGGTTGACAGTTATTTAGGGAAATTACTGCCTACACAGATGTGTCATTTAAAGTTAGACCATTCCATGTCAGCTTCTCTCCCTGCTGAACATGACACTGCATTCCATGGTTCCTTGCTCTTTAACCAAACAATTTGTGCAGCATTTCTCCATCAAGGATCCCAATTTTATATTAAAGTGAACTGTGAATCCCTGATAATTTCATTATACATTTATGGCAAATTTTGATGGCTGAATAGGAACCAAATTTCTGTTCAGGTATAGCTATACTAACCAGAAGCAGCCCACGTTGCTTCCTCAATTTGGTGTGCATCCTCAGTGATATTATATATAACAATTTCACATTCAAGCAAGTGACTTAAGAGCGCCTCTCGAGAAGACACCTAAGGGAAAAACAGTTAGATTCTGTCATTAGAAAAAAACCCCAAACTTTTCAAGTTTAACTTCCAGATAGAACATGGTTTTCTAACACTAGGATGTTGGAATTATTCATAAGATAGTTATCAAACTTTTATTTGTCAGATACAAGGAAGCTGATGAAATGTAAATTAAATGCTGAAATTTCTAATTTAGAGTATGCATTAACATAGATCAAAAATACGGACTTTTAATGGTATTTTAGGTTCCATGTTTTTAGTGCATTTTTGAGTATCAAAAAATATCCATTACTTGTCCAGGTACTTTAAACAACTCTCAGCTGGCAGAATGGAGAAGACGTAAAAAAATGTCCATTTCCTTGCAAGATAGCATCCTGTCATTTTTATTAAAGACTGTCTGTATCACTAGAGCAAATCCTGGAAACACTTTGGGTAAAAGCAGTGGTTAAAACTAAACACTGCCAGCCGTAGTTTCCTGATTGAACAGTTCAGCTGTATAGACATCTGAATCAAAATTTTCAAACGTTTGAAGAGATTCTTCAATAAGAAGAATAATAATTAGTTTATAATAAGCAATTTGAGACAGAGGCAATTCCAGTTTCAGAAAACTAAATCAAGCAATAAGCATTCATATTCATAAGAGCAAGCCTCCTTTAGTTAATTAAACTCTGGACATACACATCTTTATACAAAGATGTAGGTATTCAGAACAATTAGCTGCTAGTGAAAGCTGTGATTTCAGTGAACAGTTAAGGGGGAACATTAACTTTGATTCCAGCACCGCTACCTTCAAAATGGTGATAACAGACAAAAAGAAGATGAGCTATACTTAAGCTATAAGCTTTGAGATAAAAAGAAAGCAGACCCGTGGGTCATCAAGATAGATTTTTTAAAAAAAGTTATGAAGAGGACATAATCTATTTTCTGTCTGAGTTCCTTCCTTTTACTATTTGCTGTGTCAGACCTAGAAGAGAGGAAGCCAGAGCGCATGCAGGAAGCAGAAGGAATAAAACAGATTTATACAGCTTCCAGCAGGAACAAAAGACCATTTCGTTAGTGCAGGTCATTTTACACGACTCGCGATATTTCTAATGTTGTCTAATGGCAATCTGAAAGAAGACGCACACTTACTACATAAGTTTCCTTTGCAAAACGTGGATTAGTACTCCCTGGTTCAGAAAGAGTACCCACTACTTCGTAGATTTCCTCCTTTGAGGTAGTGGGAACATCAACATCTGAACCATTTTCATCTTCTTCCTCTTCTTCATCTGGGCTTCCAAGCGTCGCCCCAACAACACAGCTGGATAAATACTGCAATATACAAGACACGCAATTTGTATCCAAGTATCTATTGAGCCCTACACAGCTTCTCGTGATCTCGAGAAGACACCAGCACAGTATGACCAGCCCTGCTCCTGTTACTGGCAGTGCGATTCAGAAACAGCTTCCCATTGAATGGAAAACCTTAGGGACTGCTCAGCCTCAGCTGGAATGTTTTGTCTTGTGTCCTACGCCTCAAAGCCGAAAGTGCTGGCGAGTCTCTGGATCTCCGCTCCGCACCCGGCTCCTCTCGGGCAGGGGTAACCTCACAGGGATGTTTGTTATCACCCTCCACAGCGATCAGCTACTGCCTGAACTCTCCCGACCAGCTTTATCCACACCTCCCGCTCTTAACTCTTTATTTTCACGCCTCATTATCTTAAGCATTTAATTGCTCCGGTCCCTCTCCTCAGCAGCTATTTCAGCGGACCCTGCTNCCCCGGCACGGGCGGTCGCGCGCTCCGCGCAGCCGCCGTGCGCACCCGGCCCGGTCCGGCCCGGAACACGCGCGGCGGCGGCAGCTCCTCAAGCTGGGACTTTGTTCCGAACGGCGCAAGACGCGTGTGGTGCTGCTGAGACAAAAATAGACTTTAGGTTGTCAGCCGTCCGTTCCGAGAGCAGGCAGGCTCTGGAGCTGCTTAGGCGATTCACAGATTAACAGCTACATCAGCAGCACTTAATCAGGGCTCCGGACAACGGAAACTGCTGGCAGCTGAAGGAGACCTCCTGAAATTCTCCCTCGTCAGTGCTGCAGAGACGCTCCCTCCATAGGGGCAGCAATGCCCCAGTACAGGTACGGGACAGCATTTTGGTCATCTTCAGTAACCCAGAAGTGGTGGTATGACATTAATGTCCCACCTTTAGGTTAACGCTGCAATATAGTTTAAGAAATAGCACAGGTTTCTTCTGTTAACACCTACAAAATACCTGTTTTGAAAGTATGCTTATAATAAGCACACAAAATGACGTTTTAAGGACCTCTAAGACAAAAAAACCCCACCCAAAACCAAACCCCCAAAATTTAGCAATGAAACATTACTTTGGCGTTTTCCCACTTCGATTTCTAACACTCCAAGTCCTTTACAATCACATACCTTGTTTTTTCATGACGAAGTTTCAGCGGATACAAGTTTGCAGCCAGTTTTCCAAATACTTGACGGCTATTTAAAATTTTTCTAAGGACGTGATGACTTCAGTTGTTCACTCCCCACTTTGCAGTAGCTCCACCCCCCACAAGAAAACCACAACGCACCGGTCCATTTATTTAATTCTTTAGTCATTGAAATTGAACAAGTAAATCAGTTGCAAGGAAAAATATTCGAATATAAATTTGCTAAAGTACATTCTCCTCACAGAGGACTAACCACGTGCCACAGACCTGTTTGCAAAAGAGAACCTATGAAAAATTTTTGAAGCATGGAAGCCTANCCCTCCACAGCGATCAGCTACTGCCTGAACTCTCCCGACCAGCTTTATCCACACCTCCCGCTCTTAACTCTTTATTTTCACGCCTCATTATCTTAAGCATTTAATTGCTCCGGTCCCTCTCCTCAGCAGCTATTTCAGCGGACCCTGCTGCCCGCCCGGCCGAGCTCCCCGGGGACCAGCCGCAGCTCCCCGGCGGGGGGAAGTGCCTGGGGCAGAAAGAAGCGGAGGCCGGCAGCAGCTGCAGGCCGCCCCGCGGTCACCTCGCCGATGCTGCGGCCGCAGTAAGAGTCGAGGTGGTTGAGGAAGACGCGGTGGCCCGGCGGCGCCTCCGTGGCCGCCATGGCCGCAGCCCAGGACGCGNGAAATAGCACAGGTTTCTTCTGTTAACACCTACAAAATACCTGTTTTGAAAGTATGCTTATAATAAGCACACAAAATGACGTTTTAAGGACCTCTAAGACAAAAAAACCCCACCCAAAACCAAACCCCCAAAATTTAGCAATGAAACATTACTTTGGCGTTTTCCCACTTCGATTTCTAACACTCCAAGTCCTTTACAATCACATACCTTGTTTTTTCATGACGAAGTTTCAGCGGATACAAGTTTGCAGCCAGTTTTCCAAATACTTGACGGCTATTTAAAATTTTTCTAAGGACGTGATGACTTCAGTTGTTCACTCCCCACTTTGCAGTAGCTCCACCCCCCACAAGAAAACCACAACGCACCGGTCCATTTATTTAATTCTTTAGTCATTGAAATTGAACAAGTAAATCAGTTGCAAGGAAAAATATTCGAATATAAATTTGCTAAAGTACATTCTCCTCACAGAGGACTAACCACGTGCCACAGACCTGTTTGCAAAAGAGAACCTATGAAAAATTTTTGAAGCATGGAAGCCTACCCTAGGGCAGAGGAGTAGTTTCAGAAGTTTCAACCCAAAAAGATAATAACCATGAAATTAAGCTCTCGAAAACAGAAGCACTAATTACAATTGTCTTGTCATATTTGCACACTGCTAACCCAAAGCCATTACAAAAGTTCCACTAGGCTTGTCTGATCAATATGACTAACCCATAGCAGGTAGAAGTCAACATAGCTCTACTGAAGTCACTGCAATTTGTGAGAACCAATAAATCCCTAAATGTGGCTCCAAAAAAGCTACTACATGTACTTGTCACAAAAGCATAGAAGAATAATGGCAGGATTGTTTAAATAAAGATACACAAATACAAAATAATAGAAGAACACAAAAAGTATGAATGTCACAGAATGTCAGTTCAACTGTACAAGCATTTCTACCCAACTCTAATTTTTAAAAAGTCTACCATTCAGTACATACTTGAAAAGTCACAGCAGAACAACAGATTTATAAAGAGAGTTGTACCAATTTTTAAGTAGAAAATACAAGTTATATCTTCCAGCTTGTACTAGTCTTAGCAAATTTCATACAGCCTTTGGTTTCAAACCAATACAATGCAATTAACATTACAGTGCTTACTTTAGTATTCATTAGGAGAGGACACTGTACAATTGAGGGAGAAAATGTGAAAATTGGGAGTACCAAAGTCCTGTATTATAGAAAGTAAAGGCTGAAGCAAAAATACTCTTGAGTATATCCTGTACATCATGTAAACACACATTCAAAATAGTAAACAGGCCTTCCAAGCCTCTCAAACAGTTGCAGATTTCCATACATATATATAGCATATATAGCATCATTTTTAGGAAATGTGTAGCCCATCAATTCTGTGCTTAATCATTTGCTGTCCAGACAATACATTCATTTATAAGCAGTTCATCTCGTGTATTATTTGGAGCTTGTTGGTTGCCATAGACAAGGACAGATCAATTAATGCTGAGCCTTGCTTTTAACTCAGATACTACCACTATCTAAGCAATGCTCAACTGTTGAAGAACCATCTTTCTTGCTACAAAGCTGAGAACTTTCAGATTTATGTATAAAAAATCAAGCAGAAATTCTTTGCAGAAGTTTTCCAGTTATTTTTCCATTAACTGGGTAGAGCAAGTAGTTACCTTCTATTTAAAAAAGAAGGCATGAAAATTATCAGTAAGCACACACACAAAGAATTACTACTTATATCTATAACATTCAGTCTCTATTTTTTTGAATACTAAGACTTGGAAAAGAGACCAAGGTTTTTGAACATCGTATGGAGCAACTTACATGCTCATTTACAACAAAAAATAAAATTAAGAATTTTTTCCACTATTTATCAAAGTGGCTTTTAATAGCATTGTGATATATGCAAATCCATGGTAGCAAAATGTTATATACTTGTTATAACGTATAAACATTATATAATAATGTACTAGCATGAAGTAGACTTTAATGCAAGAAATGAAGCTTAAGATGTTTGTAAGGAAGAGCTCAGAGCTTCATACTAAGAATTCCTTCTGGCACTAAATCTTCCTCATATCTGGGTAAATCATGACTGACTTTCTTTCTTCAAAGCTTCTAGTCTTTGTAGTAATGCATTTCCAAACACCTCTCGATATGCAGGGCTGAGAGAATCCAACAAGGAGTAGACAGTTTCATGGTATGGAGTTTGCAGTCTGTCATCAGTCTGATCAAAATCATAAGCTACTACCTGCAACAAAAAATTGTGTGGTTAAATTTCTGTGGTGATGATCACCTTGGCACATGTAGCACAACATTTAACTTTGCCAGTCACGGTAGTACAGAAACATGAGAACAAAAAATACTGGATTTAAATCACAGTCTCTGCTTTCTACTATGGAGCTTACTGGTTATACAGTATTTAAGACAATTTCAAATACCTTTTGTCCAAAACTCAGAATATTAGTAAAATACATCATTGTGATCTTTGAAAAGAAGTCTCACATCTATGTGTCTGTACAAAATTTACAAACAGTGCAAAAAGGAATTGTATAGATGCTGTATTATGGACTTCTTTGGGTACCTGAGAAACCCAAAGACTGAAACACCTGTAACGAATTGCTGATTCTATCTTCATCATTTTGTGTCTTAAATAAATTCCTGGTTTTTTATTAACTTCTCTTCTTGCTTTGTTGGAAGTAACTAGTTAAAGTTCCCTTTTCTAGAAGAAAACATGTAGATCAGGCTTTCATAAAAGTACAAGTATGGTTTTCAGTGAAGTATTTTTCTAGGCACCTTTTGAATATGCTCATTGTTCAAAACAAAGAAGTATAAGAAATTATAAACATATTCGTTTACCCTGAGTCCTGCTTCAGTGAGCTCCAGACAGTATCTGTTCCTTTCCCTGGTTTCCACATTGATATACGCCACATCCTCTGCGCAGGGAAGGGTTTTTGACACAAACATGTTGCTGACGGCAAACAAAACATCATTTACAACAGCTTCAGCTTCTAGTCTCATATCTTTCACGTCTGTTCCTTCGAAGTCTCTATAATCAGAATCCTCTTCAAACCCTGTATTATTGGGCAACTCCATAGGATTGCAATCAGTCTCCATTCTGCATATAGAAACATGTATTTTAGATTTATTACACCACTACACTCAATATATATTAACACCATAAAACGCAAGTTATATTTTAAGCAGACATATTTAACACTGTCCAAAAGAAAAGGGAGCTATGAGACCCAATGACTTCCGTAACTCATGAAATTATAGTCTAGGGAACTCAAACCCAAGATATTCAGAACAAGTGCTGAAGAAGATTACATGAGCATTTAGAAGCGGTACCAGTATCACTGAAGCTAGTTTTCCTTAGGCAAGTTAATTCGCATTCTTTTGTGTAAGACTTTGGTATGATTCAGCGGGCGTTAATTCTGCCCTTTACTGATCCAAAATGCAGGAGGAAGACAAGTCATGCTTGGAAAAACTGAAACCAATAGCTGCAGAAAACAAAAACATACTGTTGGTGAATATAAGGAAGACTTAGAAAGGTCTGTGGACTAAATGGGTTGTCAGAGACTTTAGGCATTAACGGCAGCTGTTACAGTCGCTAAAGAATAAAGCTCTTGTTAATCTTTTACGCACAACTGCCGATACATTTCAGAGACACAGGCTGCTGGTCTTTGCGAGCAACTGGTACCGAAACGGGACAGCCCCAGCGGGGCTGCCGCCGCGGCTCCTGCAGTGGCCCTGCGGGTACCAGTGTCGCCAAGAGGCCTCAGCTGACACCCGTGGAACCTGCCTGAGGCAGCAAGGAAAACCCCTTGGGACGCTGCCCCGAGAGCGCTGGTGGCTGAGCACTACTGCCAAGAGGAAATGGGGGCTGCCAATCACCGATCCGCAACATGCGGGATATTAACTCCACGAGATCCATCACTGCCAAATCCCACCATGGACCTACAAACAAATTTCGAAGAAGCTGAAGGCAACAGGGGAGCTGGATACCGAGCTGCGCAGCCTCCCGCTCCCACGGACCGCCCCCCCACCGCCCCCCCGCCGCGTCCCGGAGAGC
>VZTH01016564.1:0-45056 GCA_013397815.1 Aleadryas rufinucha | reverse complement strand
GCGGGGAGCCCCTGCCATAGCCCACGCCGAGGGGCGAAGCTTGGCCTGGCGGCCCCCGCTCAGCTCCCTCGCGTCTCCGCCCGCCGCCCGGCCCCAGCCCCGTCCCGCCGCCCGGCCTCGCGGCCCCCGGCGTGTAGCCGCCATGCCGTGGCCTTTCTCGGAGTCCATCAAGAAGAGAGCCTGCAGGTACCTGCTGCAGAGGTACCTAGGCCACTTCTTGCAGGAGAAGCTCAGCCTGGAACAGCTCAGCCTGGATCTCTACCAGGGCACCGGCTCCTTGACGCAGGTCCCTCTGGATAAGTGGGTAAGAGATGCTGGCGCTTCACCCCCTCGGCTCCTGCTGCGTCTGAGGGACCAGCTGATTCTCTGCCCCCGGCTGCCACCCACTTTATTTTCAATACCCAGCCTCCTTTATGCAAAAAGTTATAGCCATAATTAGCATTTAATTCAAGGAACTGTTGTTTGATATGCCAGCACTTAAGGAAAAAAAAAAAGATCTGGGCATTTATTACAGATATGTTTTTCTAGCCACACTTCGATTGCATAATTTTTAATTATGAGAAAGGAAACAAAAACTGAAAGAAGGCAGTAGCTGGTGATATTTCAGGGAGAATGAGCTAGTGTAGCCAAAAGTACTAGAAATGGCTGTAGTTACCGAGGAGTATGTTTACTGACTACTAGAGATGGTGGAAACAAAGTAATCCCTGTGGTATGTATGCTTGGTCTTCGTCTTGGAGACATCTTGGTTCTTGATGATAGTGTTATGCTGAGCTTAGTCTGTGTAGATCTCTGAAGATTGTTCTCTAGTCTTGTAGTGGTGAAAGTACTTGTTGACAAAAAGAAAGCTGATTTTAGCTGGAGTTTGCTTAGCGGGTTGCCTGCCACGCTCCAGTCCTGGCGCGTATGTTTTTTTATATGTATGTGTCTATAAGGGATATGTATATTTGCAGCCTACTGTGGAGACAGACGTTTGGATTATTGTGTTTGTAATATTTTGTAAAAGTTCTTGGTTTAATTGCCAATGTTACTGAGTTCTACCTGTCAGTCGGGTGTCTGTCACGAGGAGCCTTAAGCACTGCAGTGAATCAGTCACTGACTTCCAGGGTAGCGTACATGATGAGCTAGGTCCTTTGCTTTATTGTTTTCCAAAACACATTTTTATTGGAGTATGTGCTGGTATTAGGCCACGCTGGGTACATTTGGAAATACTTGTGAATATATGATGTTTTCAAGTAATGTTTTCACAGTTGTTTGTGTGAAAATATGTTTGAAAGTGGTAGGGGACAGACGCTTGCAGAAATGCTCAATGTTACCATGACTTTTTTTGTTGTTTGCTTGTTTGTTTCCTTCTTTTCTGGCTGTGTCTGCAGCTTGTTTTCTGTGGTAGGCTTGCAATGAGGCTGCCTCGCTTTAATGGAATTGTCATGCCCTCTAGTGGGTGTCGAGCACTCTTTGCGAGTCAAAGTAATATTATTTAAAATGTAAAATACTTTATAACAAAGCAGTTACGGGGCAGTACTAAATGAAGTGTTCATAACGTATACACAGTGATTAAATGAATATGCTGTAATGCTTAGGTGATCTTCCCCGTTTGTGGATCAGCATTTTTCTGTTCCACTTGTAAACAATGACATGTTTGAGGTTCTCTGCACGTGACTCTCATGTATGACAGATTGCAAAAGCAGATGTCGCGGAAGTACTACAGCTCTTTTCCCCCTAGTCATTGTAACCTTGTTCTCAATGAATCACCAGGACGACTGGGTTTTGTACATGGTATCCATTTTTGTGGATACTTCTCTTCATCTCAGCACTGTAGATACTTTAGCCAACATTGTATGTGTTTATAGATTGTAGAGATATGTAGGGATTCCTGGGGCTATTAATGTAATGCCTTTGCCTTTTGCGGCCTGGGCTGTTTAGAAGAATCAAAATGTAATGCATGGTGTTTGTAGTTGAATTTTAGTATACATTAAATACTACTTTTGTGGACTGTTGGTTCAATAACGTGGAAAAAAGTCCTGATGTGAATGCTATGCTTCAGTTTTTAAATTTCGTTTGGAATGCTCTAATTACTTCCTTCTAGGAACAGCTGGCCTATTTATGAAGCAATTTTGCTCAAGAGTACTTCAGTTTTTTTGGTTTTAGATAGTAAATTTCTATTTCAAAATAATAAGCAGTGTACTAAACCACTTATTTTTATCACCATGCACATGGGTAGCAAAAAGATATCTGAGTCAAATTTATTCAAAATATGGTAGCTAGTTTCTGCTATAGCAAATTGCTTTGTAAATTTGTTCAAGTAATTTAAATGAACCTGTGGTATTTTAAAATACAGTTTTCATCTCTAATAATTATTTTTGCCCTATCTTATGCTATTACCACATGTATAATTCTTAAATATAAGTTCAGATATGTTTGAGCTTTTATATTATTTATTTTATAAAATTTTAATGTCAATGAATTTTAGTTGATTATTTGATTCCTAAATAACTTCCTAATAGGACTGTTCAGGTTCTGTTTCTTTAAAGCTGATGTCTTTTCCTGCTGCTTGAGTGGACTTTGGAACAGAAACTAGGAAAGCTGAACATGCAAGGCAAACAAAATGCTAAAAGCAAAGTTATTAAGGGCATAAGGAGAGCAACAAGTTAATATGATGGGCAAGTTGAACCTGGACACATAAGAATTAAAAATGTAATTTTCTGAAAACTTATTTTCCTTATTTTTAAATTATTCCATATAATTGGAACAACATTTTAAATACAATTAAAATGGAAAACAACTTTTAAATGCTTATTTTTTTTAAAAGTTATGATGTCGAATTTATGCATTTTCTCAGGTAAAATCTGTGGTCTTGTTCAACTCAGAAAGGTCAAAACCACACTTTTTCCTGCCAGTTGAAGATTACGTTCTATTGTTACAGCCCCAGTCTTTAGTAGGGTCTTGTTTATATTGGAAAGTTGCGCTCAATGAATTTGGTATGTGAATAAGATTGGGATTTGTTTTATTAAAGCCTAGGTACTTCTTGTCTAAGAACTTCAGTTTTAACTACATTTTTAAATCAAAACACAGGCAGGAACTCACTTTTTTTTTTAGCATAAATGTGAAGAATATGTTTCATCTGTATGGATGTAATGAAACCTATGTAGAGCAACAAGGGAGTCTTCTGAGGATTGTGGGAAACTTGAAAATCCTAAGTTACTGCATTAGAACTGGTATGATACTTTGGGCAACTTGATGGTAGCAGTGTTTATAATGCCACTATAAAGACATGATTTAGAGATGGCAGGTATATTATGCAGCAAGAGAGGATTGTTTGGGTCCATTGTTCCATTGTCACAGAGAAATCAAAAATGAATATTACGTTGAAATTACATGCTATGAAATACTCCTATCTCAGAAACCAAGTACTTTTTGTGCTTTTACTGTCAGCCTGTTTTCAGTTTTCTTCAAGTTCTGCCAAAAAAAGAACAGATTAACTTTTGTTAGTACCGTAGTATTTATAAGAGTAAGTTAGCAGACATTTTTTTTGTATAGTGCAAAAATACAGATTATACAGCTACCACAGAGCAATCTGTGTTATTCTGAAAGCTAGGTAATTGCAATGGAATTGAAATACTTGAAAGTGTCTTTTTTTTTTTTGTCTGAGCATAATTAATTTTTGAGTAGCCTCAAAGTGTTTTATTGTTAGATGCAAAATTATGAATGTGATTTTAAAAAACATTATGATTTTTAAATTTTATTTTATTGCCTTCTAGTGTCTTAATGAGATCCTGGAGTCTGCTGATGCACCTCTGGAAGTCACAGATGGATTTATCCAATCAATTTCTTTATCTGTCCCCTGGGGGTCGTTGCTGCAGGATAACTGTGCATTAGAAGTAAAAGGATTAGAGATGGTCTTCAGGCCAAGACCAAGGCTTGGTAGGCTTATTTTTTGATTTTAGAAAAGGAGGTTCTTTACAGTTTTTCTGAGTCAAGAGTCTACGCTCTCTTTAGTCAATTCTTAGCCTTATTTAAAATGTCATTTAGTTTCCATACATTAATGATTGAGAATTAATAAAAAAAGAAACTCTCAGGTGTTTGTCAGTTGGTTGTCAACTCAATTAGTTGTCACTCTGTTAAATAACTTAAAATACTTATAACGTTCCTACTGTTGTATGTCTTCCAAGCTGTATGAGGCCTATAGAAATGGAAGTGTGAGAAGGAGTTTTTGCAGCTCGTGCTTTTGGGTGTTGTTTGTGCAGTGCTGTGAGGCAACGTTGGTAGCTGGCTTTTGGGTGGCAGCAGGACACCACCATAGTGTAAGACTGGGAGGGGATTTATGGGACGTTCTGGCTTTCTTTGTCTACTTCAGGCTAAAAATATGCATCTTCTTGTATATTTGGAGAACAACAAATGCCGTTTAATTGCTATCACAGTCTGAAATAATGACTTTTAAGTACTCTAAATACATATACCTTTGATTATAATGCTGAGAGGGTTGTCTGAGTTCTTCTAGCTTGTCTGTATCCCGATATTTGTTACTGATCTAGTTTAGATTGCCCTGGTGATAAACTTTTACTGGTCATCAAACTTCCATAAATTCTGTGGAATACATAGTGCATTTTTAGTTGTGAAAATTGTTTGAATGTCTGTTTAGTTCGGTTTCCTTCTCGTAGTGTAAAGAAGAAGGAAGAAAACATTTTTTTAAACAAATAAAGAAGAAAAAAAATGCCTAAAACTCATTTCTCATCTTTTGCAAGTTACCTTAAATGACTTATTTGCTTACATGTGCTCTACGTTTCATCCTTAGTTGTTTAACTGGAATTAAGTTTTGAGCTATGTTACTTTCTGATGTAAGATTATTGCGTCTGAAGGAATGGTAGTATTAGGAAGAAACTTTTATTTCTTCACTTGCATCCAATTAGTTCTCTTTGATGTACAGTGCTTTATAATAGAACAAATAGTGTACAAAAAACCTCACGGTGCTGTTTTTATCACACATCTATAGCCACGTGGATGTTTCCAGACCTAAATGCTTAACTGAAATGTTTTGCCTACTTAACACGTTTGTATTTGAGCTAGTTTTATTTTTGTCTGCCTATACTAGAGTGCGATAGTTGCATTTGATTAACTTTTCTAATCCATAGTTTTATAGTATTTGCTCACAATGGCCTTGGCATTAGCTGATAGGCATGCACTGTCAATTAAGTTAATCTGGCTGATGAAAACCTTGTTCAGCTTAATACCTGCTGTGCTCTTGGATTTTATTATGTTTTACTTACTATGTCAGGTCTGTGTTAGGCATTTAAAACATGTTTTAATATGCTAAGATAACATCTTAAACCTTGCTTAGTGTTTCTCCATGTAGGATATGTTTCAAGAGGAATAAGAAACCTTGAAATAATTCTTAAAAATAGGACTTACTTCGTTTTACCAATTATGCCTGCAAAAACATACCGATATAGTAAAAGAACATCAGAAAAGAAATTATTGAATTGCTTAAATTACTGAAACCACTGTTGAAAATTGATTACACTGTTGATTACCTGACTTCATCTTGTTTATACTGAATTTTCAAATACCAGAATCTTACCAATGCAGTCTAAGTAGATTACATTAATTTTAAATTAGTAAAGTCTATAATGAGAGATTGTAACTGAATTTGTTTTTAGGTACGACTTCTTACTAAGCTGTTGAAACTCTTTTCTGGGTGTGCCAAATGTATTGCTCTGTTTTGTCTTTATAGTTTCATAATGTTCATAGTTTAATTTATTGAGGCTTATTTTACTCCACAGCATCTGGTTCTGAGCCTATGTATTGGTCGAGTTTTATGACCAGTAGTATGCAGCTTGCAAAAGAGTGTCTTAGCCAAAAATTGACAGATGAACAAGGAGAAGGGTCCCAGCCTTTTGAAGGACTTGAGAAGTTTGCAGAAACTATTGAAACAGGTATGAATCAATTATTGAGATCTGAATTAACGTCTGAAATTTATTTGGTTTATACTGTGTCTCAGTTTCACAAAATGGCATCTCAAGTGCCATAACTTATCTGACAAATTTTCACTTGTTAGCATTGCTTGTAAAATCTAAAGACGAAGGCAGGACAGTTGATTTTGCTTTTGAAGTGGGGAAAAAAGCCCCATTTACTTACTAAAATATTTGTATACTTCCCTCAGTGGACAGATTGAACTCTGTTTCAGGGCAAGTTGGTGTTTGTTTTCACCAGAATAAATCCAGCTAAATGTGTGCCTGAGAGATTGATGGCATGTCTTAGTTTTGGAGATGGCAGCGTAATTCATCAATTGCTAATAGTGATGCTGTTGAAGGAGAAATGGAGAATGTTTTTTCAGCTGTTTTTATTCAAAACTGACCTGTTACATTTTATGCATGTCCATAATCACACCTTGTTGATAGAAGTACTTCAGAAACTGGTTTTTGTAGGAGGTGGTTTTTCTAAGTGAAAGAAACTAAGGGCTTATGACCACATTAAGGGGATGGAGAACCTAGTGCAGAAAGGTCTGAGCTAAGGGAAATGTTTGAAGTCCCATCTAGAGATGGAATTACTCAGTCCAGGCAGTGTGCTGCTGCAGCAATGTTTAATAGTTCAGACATGGTGCACAATGAAGGTGTTACTTTCTTTGAGGTTCATCCACACTGAGCTACAGAAAAACTTGGTTTGAGCTGTCACTTGCTCAAGTATCTGAGCCTTAAAGAGCAGTTGTATGCTATGGATGTACATATTGGTCATTTAACTGGTGTTTATATTGCCTTTTGAAGTCTTGTTACCTTATTAAACTCAACCGATTATTTTCACTGAAATAAATATTGAAAATGTAAACAAAGTCAAAGACCATTTAATATGGTTACAAAAGTAATTGTTCAGTAACTTGGCTTAATTGCCCACACTGTATTTTTTTGTTTTCTCTTTTAAGTTCTAAGAAGAGTGAAAGTTACCTTTTTAGATACTGTGTTGCGAATAGAACATGTGCCAGAAAACTCTAAAAGTGGAACAGCGCTTGAAATCAGAGTTGAAAGGTAAAAATAATTTTTTTTAATCTGTGGATTTTTTTTCCTAAGGCACTTTTTGCCATTTTGTGTAAAATACATGATACTCACGCACATATGTTCTTAGTATGCAGTTAGACACTAGCTCTTGAGCATCTCTTTTATAATGCCAGTGAGCATTTTCCTCACTGATTCCACTTAACATGTTTATACTAAAGATATTTAAACATCAAATGAGAAGAGTTGTGTTTTTTTCCCAATATATGTTTTCATCAACTGCAGTTAATGAATAGCATTTCTCAGCTGTTCAACAGCCAGTGTATATTGTTGGCCAATCAGGCCATCTCTTCAATTTAGAAAAGGGAGCTGACCCTTTTGAGTAAGACACTTTAAATCTTTTCAGAAAAAAGGTACAGTCCTGAAAAAAACCAAAACCCAATACTCTGAAAGATTTTAGGTCTTATGTGAGCTTTCAAAAGAGCTCATGTGAATTCTGTAAGTACTTTGAACGTGAATACTGTACATGTGTTAATGTAGATTATTTTCAACCTGTGGGAGAGTGTAATCATACTTTCTTGCAAAGTATTGAGATCAGTATCAAATAAAACTGATGCTTACTGAGAATTGCTAATGAAATATATTTGGTTTTAAACATTTATGAGCTTCAGGTTATTGTTTTATCTGGAGTGTGTTCACACTGTAAGTGTGCCTCGGTTTTCCTGTGGTGTCCCATAGAAAAGTTAAGATTTCATCAGTTCCCAGATAGTGGTGGGTTTTCCTTTCATGACAGTGACAGCACTGTAAATAGTATGAAGAGAGAGACCATGTACAAACTTAAAGACTAAAAGGCACAAGAGAAGTAACAATTTGCATGCACCCACTGTCTTTATTTCCTTTCTTTTGCCTCCCAGAACTATGTACTGTGATGAAACTGCAGATGAGTGCTCCGGAATTAATGTACATCAGCCCACAGCTTTTGCTCACAAATTACTGCAGCTCTCAGGTGTCTCTTTCTTTTGGGATGAGTTTCCTGCATCAGCAAAGTCCTCCCCAGTGTGTTCAGCTACACAGCTGGTAAAAATAAATACATTATATTAGGATGTAAATTGGTGAAAGAATATGTAGTTACAGTAATAGATTAATTCTGAAAGATACAGGAGTTGAACTTGTACTTGAATCTGTGTTTGGCAAGTTTTACAATCAGTTCCTGTTAATTTTGAGGAGAGGCAAGGAAATGGACTTTAGGATTGAGTAGAAATTAGGATGTATTGTACTGGAATCTGGTTGCAACTTTAAGAACTAGAAATTTAAGAACCCTGCTATTCACTATTCTGTGGAAACTCGCTCTTCTTTTTTCAAAGGCCTAATGCTTCACATTCTATGTGCCTTGTTTTTTCGCAGTTATCAGTACATGCTTTTAATGCCATTGTCAAATTTATAGTTTGTAAAATGATTATTTGTGGGATAGGCTTATTTGAAATGCTTGTGTTTTGTGGTTTTTTTCTTAAGAAATAGGATACATTCTTATTCCTTTGTCTGTAACTTTTTAAGGCAACTGAACCAAAGCTTTCACCTAGCTGGAATCCAAAAATCATTTATGAGCCCCATCCACAATTAACAAGAAACTTGCCAGAAATTACTCCTTCTGACCCTGTACAGATCTGTAAGCTGATTGGTAGAATGGAGTTAAGCCTGACATTAAAGCAAAATGAAGTCCTTCCTGGAGCTAAGGTTAGTCATGCTTTCCTGGTCTTTAACTAAATGAGTAGTTCTGTAGAATTTTTTTTTTTCTAGTACATATGAAAAAGGTGTAAGATTCTCAAAGGAACAGAATCGCCTTAGTTTTTATGTTAGTTAAATTGCCTTAGTTTTTTACTCTTTACATCCTAAGCTAATAAGAATGTCTAAAAAGACATCTTTATGGTAGCCAGATGAGTCAGGGCATGCTGAAATCTGTTAAAAGAGAATTCCTGTATGTTAGAGAGAGACTGGATTTAAGTGTCCAAAAAACAAGTGGATGTGGCACTTTGATATGGTTTAGTGGACATGGTGGTATTCAGTTGAAGGTTGGTCTTGATCTTGGAAGTCTTTTCCAACCTTAATGACTGATACTGTTCTGTGAATTTATGTATTGGAGTTACTTCTGAGAAAGTTACTCTGTTTTCATGATACTCCTGCTACTATTCATTTATTCTTTTTTCTTGTAGCACTATGACTGATTTGCCTACATATGTGTGGAATGTTTAACTGGTGGTTGCTTAAGGTCACTTTAGTTTTAAAAGGGTATAATTTACTACAACAATTACAAGTAAACTGTAAATTATTGATTAGACTGAAGCATTGCAGCATTATAGAACTCACACAAACATTTCCACGTCTAAATTTTTATGCTGAAATCTGTAGTGAATCAAATAATAATGCCATATTTAAATGCTACTAGTAAAATTAATATTTTATTTGACTTTTACACAAAGATACAGGAAGCAAAGCAGTTGAAAATAAAGCCCTATTTTTTCTAAAAAAATTAGTATATAAGTGAAGTTGTGTAATATATTCCCCTTCTCTCCAGTTTTTAAATTGGCTGTTGACCTGTCTTGTATAGTGTACCATATTTTATGGAGAGCATGAAGTTTTTACTGCAGTAGAGAAGGGGGGTTTTTTTATGTCCAGCAATTTCTAGTCAATCTTTAACTGTTCTTGTTTATTCAGTTAAGAAGAGTCCTTGAAAAGTAAAATAACATTTTCCTTGGTGTGAAATAAAGAAATGCTGCCAATTTCAAAAG
The DNA here is from genome assembly GCA_013397815.1 of Aleadryas rufinucha. Lineage (NCBI taxonomy): Eukaryota > Metazoa > Chordata > Aves > Passeriformes > Aleadryas > Aleadryas rufinucha. The sequence continues at coordinate 35,290 of VZTH01016564.1, read as the reverse complement.
TATAAATATACTAAACAGAAGACCTTTATAGTTTTAAGGTCTATTTCAGAAGGTGCTTACTTGAATATCTCATAATTAGTAAGTAAAACTAACTTTGTTTTTGATTGCTTTGGGAATTATTAAAGAAAAAAAACCCAATTAGCAGATTAATGGAATTCTTGTTTTTTTCTATTATGAGATTGTGTATTTATTTTAAGCTAATAGTCAGTGACACATCTGCATTTATCCTGCCAAGCTGCAGCTTGGAAGAAACATGAAATTAAGTTTCTAGTTGTTGTATAGAAGATGAAGATACTGATGGAATGACTGTATTCTTTCCAGCATAAAAATCTATTATCCAAATAATTGATTCAAGTCGTGTAAAGAAAAATTCCTTGAACATACTTGACAGTGTTCTTTCCTCTTCTTTTTAGTTGGATATAGATGGACAAATAGATTCTGTACATCTGTTTCTGTCGCCAAGGCAGGTTCATCTTCTATTGGACATGGTAGCAGCTATTGCTGGACCAGGCAAGTGAACATTCTGTAGAAGTTAAATATGTATTAAAAGAAACGAAAAAATAATCTTTGCAAGATAAAAAAGTTTCCTCAGTTGAAAAAAAATTGTGGTGGTACATTATTATGAGTTTTTGTCTGATATTAGTAAAATGTTTTGTAGCTGCTGTGAGTTAGGACTATAATCAATTTATTGTCTTCAGTTGCAAATTGTACATCTAGTAATGAAAAAAACCAACAAATAAGGCTTGACACACGACTGTATAATAGTACAAGAAATGAGGAAATTCTAGGTGGAGAAAATCAGGAGACCAAACCAATTCTGGTTCTTGTAGCTTCTGTTTCACGAGAGGAACTTAGCTTCTCTGTCCTATGTTTTAGTGACAGGCACAGAAAATAGAGAACAGATAGTAATCGAGTTTGTCTGTATTTGTGAAGAATTAAGAGCTGTGTTTCAACTACTGCAGTAGAAGTGTGAGAGTGTTTTGGTTTGTTCCCCTCATCTATTTTATGTAACAACACTTGCTAGGGTAGCTAATCCTTTTGAAAGATTTGTCATATCTTGGGTAGGTGCTTAATATTCTTGTAATAATGATACACTTGTTTTATTGGATGTGTTCATTGTTTCAGGACAACTGGAGAAGCATTTCATACAGTTTCCTATGTGTATCATCTTCAAACCTGAAATTTTAATAATTCCTTAATAGTAAAACCTTTAAGGAGTGTGGCCTTAGTCCCTAATGTTGACTGAGAAGAGAAGTGTATGCATATTATATGCCAACACACTGCATATGTAACCTTGAAATATTTTCATCTGATGTGAAGTTAATGAAGTTAGGGAGAGAATAATCTGTTCTGAACAAGTAAAACCTTCAAACCAACAAAATGTACAAATGTACACATCTGATATATAACAGACATGTATATATAAATACAGATACATATATATACAACAGCAATTCATTTTCAGATTAATTTTTGAATTTTTTTAGGGCTACTCTTAAGGAAATTACAGTGGAATTTCTGTCCTTTTTTTGAATCCAGAGAGTCTAAGCAGGATAGAATTGTCAAATAAAGATAGGAAGAACCGGCCAATGCAACAGGAGGATGAGTATCGGATTCAGATGGAGTTGAAACGTTATTTAAGAAAAGAGTCTTTATCTGCAGGAGCATCATCTGAGCAAAGCTTCTATGAGACAGAGAGTGCCAGAACACCTTCTAGTCGTGGCAAGTATAAAAGATGATGCAAATAGCAAGTAACCTGTTGTTAAGATTGTTTAAATTGATTGTTCATCTTTTAATCTTACCAATTTGTGTATTAAGGTAACTCGGACATAATGTAACAATATACCATTAATTGTAAAGTTCAGTAAAAAATTAGCAACTAGTCTAGGTATCAGGATAGACTTGATTCAGTACTTCATTAAAACTGTTCAGTTTATGATAATGCATGCAACATGCTAAAAAAACCACAGTGTAACATCTTTTCAAATGTGTGGTTGAAGAAATTACATCTAGAATAATAGTTGTGTTTATCTGATTTTATGTGAATACTTTTTTGTTAATTATTTTTAATGTAAACTACTTTGATTTGTCAAAAGGAGAATGTATGAATTTATAGAAATTATACCAACTTGAATACAAAATTGAGATATTTACCTGTTATAATATTCATGAGTTTTTTTCCTTTTGATTTTTATTTAAATCTCTCTCCATAGACACTACTAGTCTCATGTCAAGAAAACTTGGAACTTTTGTAAATTATGTATTTAGCTGGTTATTCTGTCTAGCAGTTTGATTTCTGGACTTAGGAATACATTTCTATTAGAAGTAAAGTTGTTTTTTAAATTAGAAAATAACTCTTTTCTATCTGTGATTCTTATTAGAGGAAGAAGTTTTCTTCTCAATGGCTGAAATGGACATGTCTCACAGCCTTTCCTCCCTTCCACCTCTTGGAGACCCTCCAACGATGGATCTAGACTTGTCTTTAACCAGTACATACACAACTACACCAGCAGGATCTCCACTGAGCACTACAGTGGTATAGTATTAACTGCACTTGGAATCTTTAGAAATGAACACTTCTGTCAGGAACTGTTGCATAGTTGCTGCGTTCTTTACAATGTCAGGAACTGTTGCAAAATTCTAGAACAATTGAAATGTTTACAGCTGATAGTGTTCCTTTTCTGCTATGGAAATGATATTGGAGTTATTCTCATTTATTTGGCTACTAAGCTAGGAAATGTGTTTTCAAATGCCTTGAAGCTTATATAGAATGCTTTATGATATATTTTCTTTTTAATTACTGCATCTTTGCCACCTGGTTTTCTTTGAATATAGACTACACAGGCAATGTTGTATGAAATTTTTGTATTTTATACTGTTTGAGGAAAAATTTAAACTATGCTGTTGTTAGCACCATCTTTCCCAAATGTGTTGTGTACCTAATGTTTTCCTTAATGAAAAGCATGGGGAATAGTTGTGGAAGTAGACAATATATGCTCATGGGGAGTGCAACTTTAAGCTTTAAAAATATGTGGGTGTAAATGCTCATGGAATTAAAAAGTGTACCCCAAAGTATAGCATATCTACATTGATAAGTTAAGCACTAATTCTCCATGAAATGGCATGCTGTTGATTGTTTATGCATGTTAGTTTTTTGTTCATTTACCTTATTATTTATGTTTGATCTAATGTCTAACAACTCTTTGCAAATTTAAGGCCATATATATTTTTGTTTTAGCTGCAACCGACTTGGGGTGATTTTCTTGATCGTAACAAACAGGAATTACAGCCTCCAAGAGGTTCTTCGCTAACAGCCAATATGGTTCACCAGACTTCCTTAAGAAGGACGTGTAAGTAACAACAGAGAGATAGTTCCCCTTAGATAATTATGAAAATGAATTGTAATGCAGCAACTTGGTAAAAAGAAATGAAAATCAAAAGTAAGATGATTTTATAAATGTGTTATTGCTTAAAAATTATGTGAACTTAATTTTGTATTTCAGCTATTCCATCCAGATCTGTTTCTGTGGATGAATCCAGACCTGAGCTACTTTTTAGACTGGCAGTTGGAACTTTCTCAGTGTCTGTACTTCATATTGACCCTTTACCCCCACCTGAAAGTTCACTGAACCTTAACCCATTGACACCAATGGCTCGGGATTTCTTTGCCCGAATAGAAAAGATTGAGCCAGTTAAGTTTTCAACAGAAGATTTTCTGTCCTTCCGAGAAGTATTTGCAGAAGCTTGTTCTCATGATCACCTTAGGTATAACTTTGCTTATTAATAAATATAATTAACAAAAATATATTTTAAGTAAATTTGAATAAAGCAAGTTTATTTCCATAGGAATTGTGTAATTTAATATTTGAATTGCACTAGACTTCTTTATTAATTTCAAAATAGTCTTGAATTTTGACATCTGTTATCCAAGACTTTTTTTTTTTAAATTAAAACAGAAGAAGAAAAGAGAATAAACATTAAAATCACCTAGCTTTATAATAGATGAATTAAATTAGGTACAGTTTCTACGACAGAAGTCTAAAGAGTTAAGAATCATTAAGTAAATTATTTCTTTAGAAATAGCTGTGTTTTACAGGACTATTTTTATCCCAATATAGTGATTATTGCTTGAAGGAGCTTAGGGTTTTACTTAGTGCAAAATATTGTATCAGTAGGGATAAAGGCTAAGTGTGAACAAGATAATAAAGTCAGGCAACAGTCATTTCTTTGCAGAAGTTTTTACCATCCCAGTACAGTGCATGAAGTAAAATATTTAGGGGTGTATATCCTTTTCTTGCCCTATGTACGTAACTTAGACTTTGTGAGACATTTGACTTTTTCATTGTCTAAGGATGCTAGTTTTATGTGAATTGCACCTCAGATTAGATGTCTAAAATGTTCTTTACAAATTTCTCTGTGCTGACCGTTGTTGATTGTGTAACATGAGCTCCATTATCTTTGTTGCTAAGTCTGTAGTAATTAGATATTTTCATATTTTTGGAGAAATTATGGTGCTTTAAATGGTTTTAAAAGGATTGTAGTGATCCTTTTTTTGCATACTGAAGTCATGACTTTTCATTATTGTTATTCTTTTATGCTACTTCTAATAATTCATAATTTTAATAATTCAGGTTTATAGGTACTGGCATCAAAGTATCTTATGAACAAAGACAAAGGACTGCCTCTCGAAGTTTTTGTACTGACTTATCCATTGGAGATATGGAGCTCCTGGAATGCCTTTTTTCTACTGACTCTCATTCCATGCAGCCTCACTATACAGAGGTATGTAAAAAATAAAGGGAGGTCTGTAAAAAAGAAATGTTAGTTGTATAACTGAGAATGCTACATTTTAAAATGGTTGTAATTTAAATGTTTCTTAATTTTTTTTTTTTGTTTTGTTTTTTAAATATGTTACAGTTTTAAGATAAAATTTACATTTTAATTCTAAGCTCAAATAGTGAACCCAGCTTCTGTCATACCTGACAGGGACAGCACCAAGTAGCCAAACTTTGTTAATTACTTCTCATATTTGCTTAACATGGTTTAGGCATTAGAGTAAATGTTTTCCAAAAGCTAAGCAATGGAGTTGAGCAATGCAAAGGTTCCTTGGGGTGGTTTCTTCCAGCTCTTCTAATGGTCAGAGGCATCCAGTAAGGGAGCTGAATATGTGGATTGAGTAAACAGTTGAGCTGAGGCTGTGTTCGCTGACTTCAGTGTGAGGTTACCTGTCTGTTCTAGGTAAAACGTCATAAATATATTTTCCTGTGGCAACTCTTTCCTTCTTATTTATTAAGCTTTTTTTTTTTTTTTTTCTGAAGCTGCTGACATTTCATTCTGAAGAAAGAAATGATTCTCATTCTATGCCATGCCTTCAGCTACATTATAAGCATTTAGATAATAGAGGACCTCAGGTAAGGTGGGAGATTAAAAAGACCAAGTTTCTGTATAATAACCTTTGTTGAATTCGGTTCATTTGAACAGAAAACTGACTGTAAAACAGAGTTCTTAACTCCTATTTATTATACTTTGTTTCATTGTGCTGTGTTGAAGATTTTAGTGCTTTTTCTCTTTCTTTTCAGGGTAGTCAAGGGAGACTCAGTTCTGTTCCACAGAAAGCAGAATTACAAATAAAGTTAAGTCCAGTGTTTTGTGAGCTGGATATTAGTATTGTAGACAGATTAAATTCGTTACTTCAACCCCAGAAACTAACTACAGTGGAGATGATGGCATCTCACATGTATGCTTCTTACAATAAGCACATAAGTCTGGTAAGTTCATAGTGAAATTGATTAATAAACTTGCTGGGGTTTTTTGGAGGAGGAAGGCAGGGTGACAGTAAACTTGAGATTGCTACTTCTGATTGATTTGTGATGGCTGAGGTGGTTTTTTTTTAGTGTGAGAGGTTTGTTTGTTTGATTGACTGGGGTTTTTTTAGTTTTTCCCAACTTCTGACACAGAACAATAGCCATCTGACACAGTCTCATTTTACATTCAGTGATTGTGTGCTTGATAACAGATCTAAAGACATTGGTAGATGCTTCACAAACTGTGTTAGTTCTCAGCTTCTTGAAGCCAGAAGAACTGGACAAAAAGGAGGAGACTTGACTGACTTCTCATCCCTAATCTGTCCCATCATGCTCTACAGCAGCTGATATAAAGGGTTGCTAACAATTCCACTTCTATGTTGCAATCTTTAGTTGTCACAGTCAGCCCAGTTGCCTCTGCTGTGCATAACCTGCTTTTGGGGTAGGTGACAGAGAGAATGGGGAGCATATGCATTGCATATTCTAGTGATTTGAGACCAACAGAAAGAAGAAGAAGTTGAAGCTTCTTTGTCTTGGTTTGGGTTGTCACAATAGCATTAAACTTGAAGACTTTTCTTAAAATACTTGAGGAATGATTAATGCAATTAATTGATTTTCTGCACAGCAAGAAAAACCTTCATGTAATTTTATTGCTGCATTGACTGATTACAGAAAAATCAGCCTTCAAAACTATTTAAAGAGAATCCTTATTTTAAAAAATTGTAAGACATCAATCATTTCTGTATCTATAATTGTCTTGCAAGTTTGATTCTTTTCAATGATCCGCAAAAAGGGGAGATTTGAAGGACATGAAAGTGGCAGGAGCTGGACACCATGACTTCCTGAAAGGGACAAATACACATGATAGTAATTCCTACTTTTTCAACAACAGCAATTTTTTAAAAGTGTCTGATACACAGTATTTCTTAACTGCAGCTGAGTATTGTTCGGTACTCTCACTATCCAATTTAAGAGGAAAAAAATTGTGAAAATAACTGTTTTTTTGAAAGATTGCTAATCTCTGCAATTACTTCTACGTAGAATCTTTACAACACCGATAATAAAAGAATATCCTAAGAGCAATAGCAGTTGGTCTTAATGTGTGTTTCCTGTGATATATAATCTTTTTCATGTTTAGATATTGCATCATCAAAAGCTTTCCCCATTCTCACTTTCAATGCTATTTTCTCTAATTTAGATTTTTTTTTATTCACTCTGGTTTGTGTTTTGTTTTTTGTTGTTTGGTTTTTTTTAGCATAAAGCATTTACTGAAGTTTTTCTGGATGATTCACATACTCCTGCAAACTGTAGAATTTCAATTCAAGTCACTGCCCCAGCATTAAATCTCTCTGTTCGTTTCCCAATACCTGATCTACGGTCAGATCAGGAAAGAGGACCATGGTTTAAGAAATCGCTTCAGAAGGAGATTCTTCATCTTGAATATACAGATATGGAATTTAAAACTGAATTTATAGGAGGGTCAACTCCAGAACAAGTTAAATTAGAGCTTACCTTTAAAGAGCTAACGGGTAAGAATGTTAATATTATATTCAAAAGTCCTTTTTTATTTTCCTATGTACTATGTAGTTGAGAGAAAGGTCCTCTCATATGGAGTAACCTAGGGAGTGTCTTTCCACCTGAATTTTGGAGTAGATATCTCTACTGTAGTTTTGTGTTCTGTGCTAAATACCAACATAAGTCCAAACAGTACTGCTAGGAGGAGAGGCTAATGTATATAGGTGCTTGCATTCTTGGGTTTGTTTCAATTTCGTGTATCTCTGTGATTGCTCTCACAGGGTAAGTTTTGTAGTTTTGTAGGGAGTTACTACAGCTATGCAAGTGAGAAGCTAAGTATAGAAATGAAGCATCCCTTTCTGGACCACGGGATAGAATGCATCCTCAGCAAGTTTGCTGATGGTATGAAACGGGGAGGAATGGCTGATACACCTGAAGGCTGTGCTGCCTTTGAGTGGGACCTTGATAGGCTGGAAAATTGGGTGGGGAGAAAACTAATGTGGTTCAACACAATCAAGTGTAGGGCGCTGCACCTGGGGTGGAGGAACACCAAGTACCAACACACGTTGGGGGAGTGACCTAGCAGAGAGCAGCTCTGCAGAGAAGGACCTGAGAGGATTGGTGGGTGACAAGTTGACCATGAGCTGGCAGTGCCCTTGTGGCCGGGAGGGCCACTGGGTTGGTATCCTATTCCCACATTGGGAAGAGTTCAGCCAGCAGGTCAAGGGAGATGATCCTTCCCCTCTGCTTGGCCCTGGTGAGGCCACATCTGCAGTGCTGTGTCCAGTTCTGGGCTCCTGAGTACAAGAAAGAGAAGGAGCTACTGAAGAGGGTCCAGCAGAGACCACAAAGATAATGAGGGGTATGGAGTATCTTGCTTATGTTGAGAGGCTGCAGGAGCTGGGCCTGTTCAGTGTGGAGATGAGAAGACTGAGAGGGGATCTCATAAATATATAAATACCTCAAAGACATGTGCCAAAAGGATGGTGACAGGCTCTTTTCAGTGGTGCCCAGTGACAGGATGAGGAGCAATGGCCATAAACTGAAACACGAGAAGTTTCATTTTAATATGAGGAAGAACTTCTATAAATTGAGGGTGGCTGAGCACTGGAACAGCTGCCCAGGGAGGTCATGGAGTCTCCCTGTTTGGAGACATTCAGAACCCACCGTGGGTATGTAACCTGCTCTAGGTGACCCTGCCTTGGCAGAGGGGTTGGGCTAGATCATATCCAGAGGTCTTTTCCAGCCCTAATAGTGCTGTGTTGCCGAGATAGTTATGTAGGGAATCAATAATTGGAAAACTTTAATAATTTCATGCCTCTGGTATCTTTCAAAGTAATAAATCTGTGAGACTGGTTTCTATTTGCAATCTCCTCTGCCGACTCACTTTGTGTACTTAAGGCTGTGACAAAATATAGTGATGCTAGAAATGTGAATGCAGATATCTGCATTAGAAGCATCTGATTTTCTAACTACTGCTAGCTAGAAAATAATGTGAAATAATTTTTGTTTCTAAAAGTTAATATTCATTTTTTGGAAGAAGAGATGACAAAATTTGCCTATGTAGCTTAGTAAGTAACATTGACTAGTTACTCTTGTTAGACTCCAACCTGAGGAGTGGCTAATCTGAAATTAGCAGTTGTCATTCTTCTGTTAATTTCTAAAAAATCTCTTTCTATTCAGGTTCATTTGAAGAAGATAATGCAGAAACACCAGTAAAATTTTTTCAAGTGTCTGGTGGCACAGATGGAGATATAACATCATCATCAGACAATTTTGACTGGCCTCGGTAAAATAAAGTTTCATGTTTTTAATGTGGATTGATTAGATTTTTATGAAGTACTGTTGTTTTTCTAATTTTAATCCACAATGCCTGTGCGGTAAATGCTTGAAAATAATTTGCAAAGAAAGAGCATGTAACTATTGAAAAGACACCAAGAATTTTTAAAAAACCCCCCCTGAAACTTCTACGTTTATAATAATGCAATGTGGTTTTTAATGTATAATGGCTTCTGCATGGACTTGAGTAAATTTCAGTGAAAGTTGGTAAATGATTAGAGACTTGAGACTGTTTCCCATTTTTTTTGTTACTTTACCTTTACCATGACTGAATACCAAACAACGCATCCTAGCTGAATTTTGCCTCAAAATAATGTAAGCCATGAGAATAGTAAGAATAATTATATTGTGACTGAATTATTGCAGCTTATATCACATGCAAGGCAATACAGTACTTATTGAGGAGAAGGATCTGGCAGCTGAAGCATGTAATAATATGTTTAAAGAGGCCATTTTAGATTTGTACAGAATTTGCTGTGTACATTTTTTGCCACAAAATTTAGTGGCTTTCTGACAGCAAGTTTATATGGACATTTTTTCTTTTATAATGGCACGAATAAATTTTTCTATAACAGTGGTTACCTATATGGTCACCTGATGGAGTTGAAAAAAGCAGACACTTAACATTTTCTTTCACCTGATGGTACCTTTTCCATGTGCCTTTGTGTGCATAATTTAGTTTTTTTCTTAGTAGTATTGCTTTGGGTAATAAAATATGTTATCTAATACAAAAGTCCCTGGACTTTTGAGCTATTTAGTCTGTTTGTATTTAATGGCAAGCCAGCAGAACTAGGGGACATGTGACAGAGCATAAATATAAACATTATAAGCATCTCTAATGGCTTATTCTGCATAACTTCTCCAATGTCAGGATTGTATTGAAAATAAACCCTCTGGCTGTGCACTCTATTCTGGAAAGGATAGCAGCTGAGGAGGAAGAAGGTGATAATAACTTTCAAGAGGAAGAAGAAGGAGGGTCTCATTCTTTGAAGGATGTCTGTGATATTAGAAGACCAGAGCCTTCTCCTTTTTCTTCTCGTAGGGTCATGTTTGAAAATGAAGAGGTACTATAAAATTTTGTTATTGCTTTGTGCTTATGATAGACAAAATATAGTGAGAGTACATTCTCACTACTTTACGTGCAACTTCTGGTTTCCACTTTTGGTTTTGTTTTGATTTTGTTTATTTTTTTACTTAAGAATTTTTTTCTTTTTTCTTTCAGATGGTGATGCCAGGAGATGTAGTTGAAATGACTGAGTTTCAGGATAAAACAATTAGCAATTCTCATTATGTACTGGAACTCATGTTACCAAACATTCACTTAACATTACCAAACAAAAGCTTTTACGAAAAACTTTACAACAGGCAAGTATAATTGTTTTGCTTGATTATCATGACCTGTACATTCAGTTCTGTGTTCACTGTTGACAAAAACAATTGTCTAAGCAGGTATAGCAGGAACTCATTTGTATAGTTTATTTAAAAACATAAAGTGGTATATAAATATTTTTCCAAGCTAATATGACACCACTGTTTCCTGCATCTGGTTCGTGCCATGGCAGCTGTCTGCTAAAAAGTGTCTGGCAGATTTTATGAACAAAGGGTGAAGCTAAATAGTCTTTGGCTCTCAGTGAATACTTTGTTCAGATCTCTGTGCAATGTTTCATTTTGCTCTAATCTTTCTGATCTCTTCTTTAAACAGATTATTATACTTCAAAACCTGTTGTGCTCAATTTTATTCTTTCCATCTAAAAATCTAGAGTTTGCACAGCAGTCAGAGAAAAAACCCTAGTCCAGTTTTGTAAGCCTCACAAAGGTTTGCAAAAATGTAGAGAAAGAGAACCCAGCTTACAGATGGGTGTTCATTTATTTCTGTTAGTTTGCTGTCTGAAAAACAACAAAATACTACTAGATTGGTACTGTGCTGTGCAATATGCAAGAGAGATGCTGATCTATTTTAGTCTGTGATAGGTATTATTACTTTACTTCCAGAGTATTTTCACTTCCAAAGTGGCAAGGCAGAACCTTCCACTGAATGTTTTGTTGGAATACTTCTGTACTGAATGTCACATCTGTCTTCACCCTGACAGACACACTCACTTGAAATCAAAAGAATGAATCTTTCCTGCAACTTAGTTGAAAATTGATGTGATCAAAATAGGGGTTTGTCAACTCCCCCTCCAACCTACTGAGCTAATAGATACCTACTTATAGAGGCTTTTGTGTCACTAGCTAGACATTAGACTTTGATATGTACATACCATAATTACAGAATAAAAGTTACTTCCATTATTTATTGCTTTTACTCATGAATTTATTATTGTTTCTTGTGCTCTTGAACTTTATTTTCTCTGTCTTGTTTATGGAATCTGGAATCTGTTACATAATGTTGGCAAAGGAATTATGCTTGACTGACTTAATACGAAGTGGGAATAGAGACATGTATTTTGTGTAATGATAATGTATTTCTTCCTAGGATCAGCAATGATTTATTGTTGTGGGAACCCACAGCTCCATCTCCTGTAGAAACATTTGAAAACCTTTCTTACGGTGTTGGACTGTCTGTGGCCAGCCAGCTCATCAACACTTTCAGTAAAGACAGCTTTAGTCAATTTAAATCTGCAGTTCATTATGGTAATACACTTAATAAATCATCTAGAACTAATAGTGCTTTAGAAGCATAACTGGCTGAAGTGATTAAGCTGTTAGTGGAAAGATTTTGTAAACTTAGGAGAAAACTTAAACCTAGGAAAAAAAATGGGTAGATTACTGTTTAATAAGTGGGGAAATTGAATTGCATTACCAATGGAGAAACAGTGAGTTATTGGCATAATGTGTACTAGCCAGAGAGTGAGTTGTTCTTCATTTTATCTATTAGATGATGAAAGTGGATCTGAGGAAGAAACACTACAGTATTATTCTGCTGTTGATCCAAACTATCGTTCACGCAGAAGGAAAAAGCTTGACTCACAGAATAAGAACTCACAAAGTTTTCTGTCTGTTCTGCTAAATGTGACGCATGGATTAGTGTCAATATTCACAGATGTGAAGGTGAGGCACTTGGGCTGGAACAAGTTTTTTGTTGTTTTGACCATGGATCCCTTTCATGCTGTATGTACTTACCTGGAAGGAACTAGTGTTTTTAACAGCAATTCTGTAATCTTTATACTACTATAACTAGGCAGTAATACAACACAGTATTTTGCAAATTCTGTTTACTTTGCTTCACATGAGAATAACTGAAATGCAAGCAGGAAAACATGTACTGGCAGCAAGTGTTGTGTTAGTTTAGACTGTTTAAATGCAGCAAACTGTCAGCAAGCAATAATTTTATCATTTCTATTCTTCCTTCAGCAGGATGATGGAAATACACTGGAAGGAAAATATGGCGAATTTTGGTTTGAGTTCAACAGTGGTTCCCTTTTCAGTGTGACTAAATATGAAGGCTTTGAGGACAGACACTATGTTTGTCTCCATTCTAGCAGCCTCAACTTATATCATCAAGGTAGGAGTGAGATTGAGGTGGCTCTGGGACTAAATTTGAAACAAAATAAGCTTGAAGCTTTTTAGGAAAAAGGCTGTATTTTTTTTCTCCTTTCTCTCATAGTGTATCATTTGGCACAATGGATATAATTTATTGTGAATGTTTCTAAATGCTACAGCAATGCAACTTCATGATAACTGTATTTAGTTACAGTTTAGCTCCAACTTTCCTTGACAACTGCTGGTCTTTAGAGATATTGTGATCCTCTGGCAAATTAGTTGTACAGTCTATTCTTTACTATGAAAACACACTCTTCCTACATATTATTGGTTGTTTAATTAAAAAAGCTGCAGATTATCGGCAGCTGCTGTGTTTTTCCTGAGTAGCTGGTTGTAGTCCACAGGTGACTGTGTAGTTTGTGTATGTCTGGAAACCCCCATGTAGTTAAACCTTTTCAGGTTTCCCCCTCAGATGCCTCTGAATTAGTGGTACTCATGTTTCAGTGCAAGGCTTGGTTAATGTGTGTTTAGAAGTTAGCCTGGCACTATCTCATAAAATGAAGAGATACATGTTCCTATCTCTCCATATAACCTGTAGGAGATTTCTGTCCTTTATTTCAACTTCGCCATTTTGTTGGCCAAATAAAAAACTCAATCCCTAACAGTCACATTGAAGATTATAGCTCAAACCCTGGTTTTGAATATTGGATCACCCATAACCTTCTCTTCGCTATTTTTTGTTGTCAGTGTACATGACTAACTTTGGTAATTAAAATAATTTTGTAGACATTAAGCATAAAAAGGATTTTCTTTAATACTTCATCAATAACAGCTTTGGTAATTAATTCTAAAATCTTTTTGCAGGTTTGGTAGATGGAGTCGTCCCTTCCTCTGAAGTACGACTGCCCAGCACAATACGTCCCCATTGGTTAGAGCCTACTATTTGTTTCTCTGAAGAAGATGGTCTCAGTAGGACTACTTCAGATGGTGTAGGAGTGGATAGTCCAAGTATGCTGACTGTTGCAGTCAAAATCCAATCAGATAAAATAGAGAGCAATACAAAGGTTTGTGTTATTTGTACTTTTATAAGTTATTGGAGTTATTTCAGTTTATATGGAAGCATCTAGACGTGGAGTTAGAAGGGTTATAGATGAAGAAACCATGTAGTTCTGAGACATTCATTTTCAAACTGTAATTTTATGTTAGAATCTTTCGGGGTGATTATAAAATTTAAGCAGCACCTTAATTTACTAATTCTTCCAGTTGCTGGAAGAATTGCTGGAATTGCTTCACTTTGCTGATCACGCTATTTCTTTATTGAATGTATTTTTTGGACAGTTGACCTTTTTTGTTTGTTTTTTGTTGAATTTCTCTGGTGTCAAAATGGGCAAGAACAAATGTAGAGTAACACTACAGTTAACTAGCAGTGTCATCTAATAGGCAGCCTTTGCTTACCTATTTGGAATGGCACCGGTAAATGACAGTGGTGTTGATTAGTGTGGCTGAAAGATGACCTCTTAGCTGGCATAGTGGTGACAAACAGGTTGGTTGAGTTATCTAAAGAAGGGTTCTGTAGACCAGCAAGATGTTATGGGGGTTCAGTTGTCTCATATGTGAGCTACATTGGGTTGGTACTCCTGATAATTTCTGCTGAATCCCAGAGTGAATGTACAGGCAGCCTTCCTTGCTACCACCACCACAAAGCTGGCATTTCTAAACTATCCTGTTGCAAAAAGTATGATACTGTATTTTCCAGGATTTTTGTATTGGGAAGCAGGGTTTTTCTGGACACCAGGAGATTTTTGGGAGCAGAAGGATGACACTTTTTCATAATCTAGATGTGAAATAGTTACATGTGTTTCATGTAAGCCAAGTAATGCAACTTTGTTGTGCAGGAATTTCTGGTTGCCGTGGGACTACGAGGAGCCACCCTTCAGCACCGAGTGCTGCCTTCAGGTTTAAGCTGGCATGAACAGGTCAGGTTGCTACAGTGTTCTCGACTACATCTTCAATTTCAGTCTCATTGCTTTAACTATCAAACTAAATCTTGATTGAAAATATTGATGTTAGGCTGTGCCTTATTATTGTACTCTGCTCTTGAAAGTGTTACTCTTTCTTTCTTGATTCTCTTTGGGACCATTGACAGATGACTGTCTTACTTTTAAATTATTTCTTGCCTATTCAGTTGGTACTGTTCCTGTCATCATCCTAACTTTCTGCCCATAACATGTCAAGGAGGCTATGGGGGTAGTTTACTTTGTTCTGTTGGCTTTTGGGTTTTGTTTAAAATTCAGATGAAAAATGTCAGTAGTGCAATATTATTCAAGTACGTAAATAATCGTTAAGTTAAAAATGCCCTCAAAACAAGCAGACATGTTACTTGCAGTACTGAAAGCATTTCTGTATTTCTTCTGCTCACTTTATCCCTCGTCTCGTTTCTCACTTGTACATTTCCTGTTTTGTGTTGCTGGAATAGCTGTACTGGAGGACTTCGGGGAGGTAGTGAGCAGCAGTTTACACGAACACTTGTGAATGAGAAGGGTTGTACTCATAGGTGGGGATGCAGAGGTACTGCATAGCAGGCAGGGCTGGAGCCCCTTGATCTGTGTGTGAACACTAGGCAAGACATGCCACTAGCGCAGGAGCAGTGTAGTTGCATGTACCTGCCCCATACTGGATTACAGGTAGTAACCCTTGACACTCAAGCTTCTCCTGTTTATCCTCCAGTCTGTATGATATGCTGATTTTCACATGCATTGTTCCTGTATAACTGTGTGTTACTGTATAACTGAACTTGGGTCTTGGACTCTGCTGTGGCGTTATTTTCTCCTCAGCATTATATTCCTGTGGGTTTCTGTAGCCTGCTTTACACCGTGTTGCTTCTTTGCTCTATGAAGTTTTTTCTCAAGTAACATTCCCAAGTGCCCAACAGGCAATCTTTTTTGGAGGGGGAGGGGTCAAATAAAAAATTGTCCAGAGGTAGTTAGAAGTAAAAATTAAAAGACTAGCAGTGATGGTATGCCTCAAGCTTGGAATATTTTAAGAAGAACTTTTATAGTGTAATATATTTGAGAGGGAACTATGACAGATCTTATAGAGGAGGATAGGAGTTAGTTTCATGCGGTAGAACATGAAAAAGCTGTTTATACAATGAATGTGCACATGGTTCTGAGCATATTTCCCACGCCCACCCCCCAAGAAAGACTTGAAGATAACTTGAACAATGTAGAGTGTTACAAGAAGAGTTAACTTTTCAGAGAGAGAGCAAGGAAAATGCAAATACTGTAATAAGATCTACAAAGAGGGATGAATAAAACCGTATTTGGGCAGTGTTTTAAAATGCATCGTGAGGCTTTGTACAAGGAGCCACTTAAGTGTCTGTGGATTGGTGCTTTCCATACCTTTGAAGCTGCAGTTTTTATGGTTTTTTTTTGTCTTGTTTATGTTCCATGCTTCTCTCTATAAAGATATTGAGTAAGCATCTTTAAATATCTAAGACTGTTCACACCTTTTCCTTCTACTAATCTGACATTTTATTGTCATACCTGTTACAGATTATCTCTTTTGAGATGCATAGTTGTTTGGTAATTTAACAGATACTGAAGTATTAATATGTTTGTGATTTTTAGATTTTATATTTTTTGAATATTTCTGATGAGCCTGTTCTAGGATATAATCCTCCAGCTACAATTACGACTTTTCATGTACATCTGTGGAGTTGTGCTCTGGATTACAGGTAAGTGAAATGCAAGTGTGTCGCTTGGCACTGCAGCTATATGCTTATTCTTCAGGAATGTTCTAGTTTGCATACTAAAAAGAATACTTATTTAGGCTCTTTTGGAAAAAGTACTTAACAGAAATCCCTTAAACTGGAAGCAATTTAAAGTAGGATATGACTTGCCTAGGTCTGCAAAGATGGCGTTAGGTAATCTATAAAGCTTTGAGTGAACTTCCAAATTACTAATTTGTTTTTCTTATGTGTTATTAGGCCCTTGTTTTTGCCAGTCAGATCTCTACTTACTGTTGAAACTTTCAGCATTTCCAGCAGTGTTGCAGTAGATAAATCCTCTTCTACTCTGAGGTATGATTTAAATGACTGTGAATCATGTAAGTTCCTGTAAAACTTGTAATGCCTGTCTGCTTTTTTGACCTCAGAAGCATTCATGTTGTGTAAATGATTACACTGGTTTCCATCTTTTGAAATACACTTTGCTCACATGTAATCCTTCTGTTTTATTAGGTTAAATAATTTTGTTTATTTATACTTTTTAGTTGGATTGCTTCCTTTAACAACAAGCAATTCTGCGTTTTTAATAAGATTGGAATGTCCTGAAATGAAGTTATATCTATTTTATGAATTAGTAAAACCTTGAGATTTCTTATAATTTGTTACTTGGAGACAGTATATTAATTAATTGAATATTTAGTGACTAATGAACATATCTGTAACTTCTAATAATTTTTCTTGCAAGTTCAGTTGAATATTCATTCTGTTATACCTGTTCTGTTGTGAAATATCTACCAAGTTGATTGTTTTTATTATAAAAACTTGTAAGTGACCTTTGAAACGAATGTTCTGTTAACTCTATTAAGAAGACAAAAATAGAAATAAGTGTTAAGGGTTAAGGCATTTTTTCTTATTCTAGGAACGATCAAATATGTAAATTGAAATGTAACAAATATATAATTAGCGAAGGGGAAGATATCTTAGAGTGGTTAATTGTCAGTAGATTTGAAAATTATGAAAGGTTAAAGTGAAGAGTTTGGATTTAAGAAATGCTAGGTATATTTGTGTTTGTAAATATTTTTTATATACTAATTTCTTTTGACTTACTAATTGCACAGCATTTCTCTAGGATTTTTATTTCGTCTTGTTTTTGTCTCTTAGGATAATATTAGATGAAGCTGCTTTGCATTTGTCTGACAAGTGCAACACTGTTGTGGTGAACCTCCATAGAGGTAAGGATGCTTTAGATGTGACTAATCAATTGCAGAGCCTAAAGAAACAAAATTACTGGTGTATTCTGCATATATAGAGGTTATTGAACAAGAGGTCTGAGGAGATAAGGAGCAGCGAGTTGAGTATGAGAGAATAGTGCAATGTTGATAAAAATCTGAGTGCTCTGGTTTGGATTTGTGGATCCAGAAGTATGTCAGAGAAGAGCATCTTGCAGTTCCTCTTGTATCTTATTACAGTTTAATAAAGAGTATTTGAAAAAGCATATTTTTAAAAATCTGGAGTTTCACAGAAAGAAATTTTCATAGGTACGCGATCTCATGAGATATATATTCTAAATAATTGAAGTTGAAAGGTGCTATATGGCACAAAGTTCTAGGTTCTGAAAAGAATCATACCAACTGGGTTGCTCTCATTCAAATAGTGAGAGCCTTTAAGGACTGAGGAACTTGAATCAATATTTAATAAATGAATTTGAGAAATAATGAAACCTTGTGCCCACAAACATGTGTGTTTAGCTTAGGTAAGAGATCTCTAGTGGGGGGCACAGTAAAGCTGTGCCTGTTCTATTTAAACAACAAAAGAGGGCAGATAAGTTATTCATGGCAC
This sequence comes from Aleadryas rufinucha, assembly GCA_013397815.1. Taxonomy (NCBI): domain Eukaryota; kingdom Metazoa; phylum Chordata; class Aves; order Passeriformes; genus Aleadryas; species Aleadryas rufinucha. The sequence continues at coordinate 17,083 of VZTH01016564.1, read as the reverse complement.
TGAAAGATTAGTACAATATGAACATGTGTTCTCTCTCACTTCAACTAAAAAACTAGAACGTTTAGTCATTCAGCTTCTGTGTGCCTTGGTTTCTCTAACTCACACAGATGGGATGAGGATAAATGTCTTAAAAGATTACACTGCATACAGATGATGGTAGTGGGAGTGGTATATTGGATTGAAAAGATTCAACTTCTTGATTTGAGTAGCTGAAACTTCAACTATGAAAGTAATCTTCATAAAAGAAGGAAATGCAGAGATATAAAAGGTTTTGATAAAAAAGATTCCTTTACAGCTTATCCTGCTTTTAATGGTTTTATAACTATAGGTATATAGTGTTTGTTATTGTCTTAGTATTTTTTTAATAATCCTGTTTCAGATTATGTTCGTGTTATGGATATGGGACTGCTGGAACTAACCATTACAGCAGTAAAATCTGATTCTGATGGAGAAAGAGTAAGTATGTAATCACAAACAAAATAAAATGTAAAATCTTGATGAGATTGTGATTTGAAAATTACTGTATTATACTTAAAATCAAGGAAGGTTTTTCAGTTTACTTGTACATTTTTTAAACTTCTTTTCTGACTAGTTAAGTAAAATAATTTAAAAACATCTGTGTATGTGCTATTTTTATGGAACTTTAAGGTAATTTGAAGTGTATTCTTGTCTTTTCATTGTTGCTGTCTAGACTAAACCACGTTTTGAGCTACACTGTTCCAGTGATGTAATCCATATTCGTACCTGCTCTGATTCATGTGCTGCACTAATGAATCTCATACAATATATTGCAAGTTATGGTGATTTACATCCACCTGCTAAGACAGAAGTTAAACGTGGAGTTAGCAAGCCAAAAATGAAGGTATAGAATGGAAAAATGATAGCAACTTAACTTTCTGCTTCTTGGTGATATATTTTAATTTTCATCCCCATTCTCTTTACAAATAATATGAGATTTCCTGCAAAGAAATGAACAGATTGTATCTAAATTAAAATATATTTCACAGTTAAAATAATGTTTTGGGTTTTTTTCTGCTTTGTTCACTAAATATTGTAAAATATTTTGTGCCGTTTACCTCTTGTACTTTATTCTTATCTAAAGAAGAAAATTCCGGGACATATACAAGGTGTCCTTGTACTCTGGTGATCTAAATACCCTGAACCATAATGTTGTAACCTACTTTATAAATCACCCAGCTTGGTGTTTCAGATCACTTGACTATTTAACAAGTTAAGGTGTTTTTTGTCACAGTTTAAGAGCTGTGAATCAAGCTGTTCTAGCAAAATCTCTTTTGACATCTGTTGTCTTTGAGATGTAACTGTGTATAGTTCCTTTCCTACAGGTAGAGACCTTTAGCCAACCATCTTCCCATGGACCAGGCCTTGCAGAATCAGAGCAGCAGATTTTACGGGATTTGATGAGTGATGCAATGGAAGAAATTGAGACTCAACAGACTGCTTCTGCCATGAAGCAAGAGTCTAATGGTAAGAATCTTCTGAAGGCCTAACTACATATAAAGTACAACTTCTCTGGAAAGAAAGTGGGATTGAAAGTTTTGTGTATGTAGAGATGCTGCAATAAGAATGGGAGCATGTACTTAGGATGTCTGAGTCTTCAAACTATGGAACAGATTCTTGCTTCTAATAATAGTAATGCAGAAGTACTTTAAGATTCTAGTCAAATACACATTACTGAGGTAATGTTACTGAAAGCAATAGGGAAGAAGTCTGGCTCCAGGACTCTGTCAAGACCCCAAATTCTGTAGGAGTATAAATTAGTGTGGAGGAATCAAAGATGTCTCTTCTGTGTATGAGGGTAGTCCAGGAAGATGGCACAGTTCCAAGTCACAGGAAGAACTTACAGCTATAAAGAATTTTTTGAATTAGCAGGTGGAACAAGATAGTTGATTTTATCACAGGATTATGGCTTGTGTATCATGGCTGGAGTGTAATTCAGGTTTACATTTGATAAGATTTTGTTCTGCAAATAGATTTCTATCCCATTACTATTTCCATGATGTCTGGTCTTCTTTTTTGTGGTGGAAGGTGAGCAGTCACTGTAGTACTGAAAGTTTTTTATGCTGTGGTCTGACTACCAGAATGAGAAACTTGAGAATTGTTTTTTATTCATAGTAGGAATTGATTCAAGATATAATAAGCAAACTTCCTTGATATAACTGAAGTAACAAACATTAGTTAACTCTTACTTAATTTTCATATTTTGTAAGGATTTTTCCACTGAAACATGTTTTTTCTCCACCCTCCTTCAACTCCCAGGAGTTTTGGATGACAAATCTCAAACTCAGGAGCCATCTTGCTCAGATCTCTTCCTGTTTCCAGATGAAAGTGGAAATGTCTCACAAGAGCCAAGTCCCACTTATGCTTCATTTACTCATCACCTGTTAAGTGAGGCCATGGGAGATGTTCCGGCAGAAAGTGATGATTTCTGCATTCTTTTTGCACCTAAAGTTGCTGTTGCTGTGAGTTCCTTTGAAAATTACTAATAAAAATCCATATATAAACTGAATTAGAGAAAAGCCTATGTAAAACCTGGACAAATTAGATTTCGTAGATTGCTTAGTGATGTTTCTCTGTTTGAAAGGAATTTATGCATTGTTACTGTTAGGAATGAGTGCAAGTATTTTCAAATAGATATGATTGTATTTTCAAATAAATATGATTTTCCTATATCTTATCACTATGTAATTGTTCTCAGATCTGAATATTACATTAAGCTGTATTGGCAGTTTTCCTACATTTTAGTCATGTTTAATCGTTGTCATTTTCACTTACAATAATGGCATAGTTAGGAAAAAAATGTGTTAAGCAAAAACCAGCATTTATCAAAATCGCAGCTTTGCACGTCTTCTAATCTTTTGTTCATTTCTCTCTTAATCTAAGATCTCAGTGTTTCTAAGGACCTAAGATCCTTGCCAAATCTCAGAGAAAAGCTTGTGTGTCGCTTTACACCAGTGTCTATCCTCTGCATTGTGTTCATGTTGTCTGGTGATATTCTTCTTAATAGGCTGAAGCAGTTCCTGGGTCCCTGATTAGAGGCTGTATTTTCCCAGTTATAGTAGAGCTTGTTTGTTTCCAAAAGCGCTGACAGGGTAGCCTGGGCTCTTCTGTGGTTTTCTGTTAGCTTTCAGCTAGTACTTAGTTTTGTTTATAGTTTGAGTGGGGAAGTTTTTTGTTTGGGTTTGGGGTTTTTTTATTGTTGTTTTTAACTACTTTGAAGCTTCTACTTTTTTTTCATATGCTTTTGTCTTTATAAGAAACATTTCTAAACCAATCGTGTTGTATAAGCTTTAGAAGACAGTACAGAAAAGTTTTCCTTTTCATAGGAAAGATTTAGACATCTCAATAAAGAAAGCAGATTTCACCTTCTCAATGCTATCACCTTCTCAATGCTATATGCTTTTTTTTGTTTTTAATTAGGAAAAAGAGGAAGAGCCAGTTATAAAAATAATGGTTGATGATGCAATTATTATAAAGGAAAATCATTTCAGCCAACCTATTAAAAAAACAGATACAAGCAAAGCTCCCCTTCATTTTCCTGTTCCCCTTGTACGCTATGTTGTAAAGGAAATATCTCTTATTTGGCATCTTTATGGTGGAAGGGATTTTGGGACTGCACCGCCAACTTCTCCAGCTAAAAGTTTCGTGTAAGTATTTGATCTAATTATGTGGATTAGAAGATTTAGAAATAGTTATTTTCTTTTGATTTGGAGTAATCCTGTTGTTCAATTTCAAGTCTCCCTTGCTTGCTTCTTGGCTTCCTTCTCGCAAGGAATCAGTCATAGAATAGTTTGGGTTGGAAGGGATTTTAAAGATCATCTAGAATCTTACTCAGTTTAACTCCACAAATCAGAGTGTATTTTTCCTGTGTCTTAACCTGGACCAACTGGGTTTGATTTTGCTGATTTTCTGGGGGGAATGGAAGGATGCATTTTGTTTTAGAGTAATATTTAGAGAAGTCAAATTTTCCTAAAGAGGTCAGGGTTTAAGGAGCATAAGAGTCAGATTTACAGGATGTCACGTAAGCTAAAGAGTAAAATTATCACAGCCAAAATTAAGGAAATGTTTTATGAATGTTGATTTGGTGGGATACATACACCTAGCATTATGCTTAGGTATATATTACTTGCACAAAAAGAAATTAGTTGGTTAACAGTAACACAATTTCAATGGTTTTTTGAATATCATTAAAATAGTAATAAGTTACATCCAGTGCATTTCGTTTTAGATTAACAGTGAGATAACTTTGATCTGCAAAAGCGTATTTTTCCTTTTTATTTCCCCAGAAGTCCCCATAGTTCTCCTTCACATACACCAACAAGGCATGGACGGAACACAGCATGTGGAGGAAGAGGAAGAAACCCAGACTTCCTAATGGAAATACAATTAAGCAAGGTGAATGACAGAAACAGCTTCAGCCATGACTCTGTGTGTGGATATCTTTACATGTTATACTCCTTTGATAACACCTTTCCATTAGGGTTCAGTACTATTTCTTCCAACAGTATCTACATCTAAGCAATCACTTTGATGGTGAATGTAGAATTTGTTTAACAAAAACTGTTACTATTAGCACAGTATTTACTTGCTGAATAAGCTTGTTTCTAAAGATGAAGGATATCCATTACAATATCCTTAAAAGTTTTTGTTTATTATAAACAAGTTTTGCAACTGCTGTTCTGTTCTTCTGTCTTCAGTTCCATTCTGAATAGATACACCTGTTATGAAATTAAGTGTTCTAACAAAATAACCAAGATGTAGATCTGTTGAGAATACTCAGTATATCAGTTTGGTAACTGGATATGAAATAACATCTAGTTGTATCAGAGTATTGTTCCTGTGTTTCCTCTGACATACTTAGCACCCTTCAGGCATACGTATCTTACTGTTGTTTTTAAAGCTGTACTTAGCTCTAGCATAGGATCTAGAAGCTTTTTTTCTGGTGCTGTGAATAGTATTGGTGAGGAGTTAAACATATTTCATATTAAATGGATCGATAACAGAATCTTTTTAAAATAAGATTTTTTTCAAATGTTTCCATAAAACTGAAAGGCACTACATAAAAATAAAGGCCTTTTATAGTCTATGTGCTTTTCTAAAACTTAAAATTCATCCCATTAGCATTTCAGGCTTGCCAGAAATGTGATACTTAAGGTAACCTTTTCTAGAAAAAACATGACATTGCAATAAAAAAGAAGAAAAAGAGAAGCATTTAATATTCCACCTGGAAAACTACATATGTAGAATTACAGCCATTTCTTAGTTTGCATATATTTAATGAGATTTGGTGTTAGCATGAAGTGGTATAAAGGTTTTTTCCTCTACTTCCCCATACTTGGTACAAGGCTTAATAGTAATGTTTAAAGAAATGAAGGATAATGAAAGGTCTCACAAACGGCGTTGCCTTGGAACTCAGCGCCGGGCCGGCAGAGGCCGCTGCTGCGCTCCCTGTGTGCGCTCACCAGCGTGCCACTGCCGGCCGGGATGCGGCGGGATTTGGCTGGGGCAGGGGATGGTTTGTAGGTCACCACAGCTGGAAATGAGAGCTACATCAAGGAGTGACCAAATGAAGATAACTTAGAATTTAAGAAAAATCCTGTATTACAATATACATGGAGTAAAGTGAGTAAGAAAAAGGAAACAAGACCGCAAGAAGCCACTTGAGAAGTCAGTTGGTAGGGAAGAAACATTTTTTTCTTAAGTGTTAGAGGGTACAGGATTCAAGACTTGCAGGATTACCTGGTACAGGCTTCACCATGAGGTGAGAAAGATATCAGGATCGAGGGCAAAAAGCTGAGTGAATGTTAAAAAAACGTGAAATTCAGTCCTTATACTGACTTTTTGTTTTGGCTTTAATTTGCATACTAAAATACGAACATGTACACAACTAGAAATTGGAAGATTTCTAGTGCTAGATGTGTAAAAACCTGAACAGTTTCAGAAATCTTAATATCATTTCTGTAAATGTAAAACAATAGACAGCTTTAAAAGTTCTTATGTGTGGTGTGCTTTCCTGGTTTTTTGTTGATTTTTTAAAGAAGTATTCTGCTGTTAAACATTGCTTTTCAGTGAAACTGATTATGCTGGCTTTCATTTTTAAAAGGTGAAATTCCAGCATGAGGTGTATCCTCCGGGTGGTGCAGAAGGTGAATCCTGTCTATTGGAGCAGCCAGTGTCACGACAAGTTTTTATCGTTCAGGACCTGGAGATCAGAGATCGCTTAGCTACATCACAAATGAATAAATTTCTCTATCTCTACTGCAGTAAGGAGATGCCCAGAAAAGCACATTCAAACATGGTATACCTATGAAATATGTTAATTCATTACAATTACAGTGGTTGAACTGTCATTTTGGGGGCTATGTACACTTAACCTTGCAGAAGCAGAAATGTGAGTTCGTGGAACACTGAAGTAATATAATTTGTTGATAGTTGTTTGCTTGACTCTTTGTGGATATTAAGACTAATTCAAAAGTCAGTTTGAATGTTAGCATGTCAGGTATTAATGGGTTTGAGATGGTCAGTTAAAAAAATAGATGTGCAGGACTATTTTGGTAGCTTTCACAATTTGGTTTTGAGCAAATGTCTGCTAGTATCAGTGATAAGACTTTTCACTACACATGCAGATTTGTATTTTTATGGTATACAGTAGTCTTACTGATTCTATAAAGGATTTATTAATTTTTTGGGGAGTTTCTTTTAACTTTACATTTTTATAATATTCAGAGTAAATTTTTATTCAGTACTGTAATTGCTAAGTGGAATCATATTAGTACTGAGGTTTTGCAGTAAAAGCTTTTCCTAGCTGATGTTCTGAAATTTAATAATTGTGTTGGTTTTTTTTCAGTTGACAGTTAAAGCATTACATGTCCGTCCAGAGTCTGGCAGATCCCCACAGGAATGTTGTTTACGTGTTTCACTGATGCCACTTCGCCTCAATATTGACCAGGTTGGTTGTGCCAGTGCAAAAAAAACAAAAACAAAAACAAATAATTTTTTTCTTAATTTAATGGTACTTGGGGTTTCTTTTAACCAGATACTTTTAGCCATCATGCATATTTTATGTTTTACGTTTTCTTGGTGTGATACCTTTTTTATTTAATCTTTGGATCTCTATCGTTCCATTTATATCCATGCTAGAACTTGCCTTCCGCTCCAGCTATTACAAAGACTAGATTTTTTTATTTAAAAACTACAAGTACCGTTAGGCAAAGCTGTTTCTTCAGTAAGTTTTCCTCCTGAAACTTCTGATAATCTCAAAGGGTTTGGGATCACAGCTTTTAAAGAGAACTACTTGTTCTTGAATGATTTGCTTTTGTTTGTTCATGAAGCGACTTCATTGTTTTTAATTGAAAAAGGTTAATCATTAATCTAGAAGTGGTTCACAACATCTTAGTCGAGGGCACTTGACACTCGAGAAATGCTTCTAATAACTTGAAGGCTTTGTCTTGCTATCAACTGCAGTGGTAGGAAGAACAGAAATTGTTTTACTTTCTTTAGAAGGCCTTTGTGCAAGGTATTTTTGATATATTGACGAAATATTTGGGTTTTTTCTAAATCAGTAAGAGCTATATATGTTTGTGCAGGCAAATGTAAAATGCAGTTATTACTCTTTGTTGAGGCATTTCTTCCTTAATTTGTCATCTGCAGAGCGATATATGGGGTTTAGCTTTTTTAAGAGCATAATCAGGATTTCCATTACCTACCTTTTCTTTCTTCAAACACTCATTGGAGACCAGGTTTTCCTTTTGCTATTAGCAAAATTGAACTCTGTCTAGTTTGCAATAATTTCATCTAGAAGAAAATAGCCTGGAAATACTGCCATCTGGGGGGGAAGTGTCTTCCCTCTTGGTTACTTTTTCAACTCTTTCATCTTTTGAACCATAAACAAATTTCACCTTTACAACTTCTATGAAATTAACCACAGCTTTTTTGGAAGCACAGGGCTGCATACAGTCATATTAGAAATACTTGTTATTACTACTTTAGCTGTCATTCTTACCAGCTGGAAGTGAAAATGGAAAAGAAAGTCCAGTTGTCATCAATGATAGGATGAATAAGGCACCAGTGTGATACATCTGTCCAAAAAAGAAACTAGGATGTAATAACTTTAAGACATTATGAAGACATTAGTACTATAGATATTAATGACTTTCAATGAAGCAGTGATGAGACCTGTTTGTAATGATTTGATTGACTTTGACAGTATCAGAGAAGAATATAAACTATACTTAAATACCTTCTACTGCAAATCGGAGAAAAGTTTATCGGCATTAAAACACCTGGGTTCTGGACTCGTCTCCAAAATGATGAAAATAACCCTGAATTTTTAAGACAGAGCTAGATAGATCATGAAATCCTATTATATGGAACAAGGTGCATTGGCCAAGGGGGTCTTCCTGGTTTCTGTCCTGCATTTTTATGTGGTTTGTGCATATGTTAAAGGATCAAAACCAAAAAAACTTGTTTTGTTTCATATCTGCATAGAAATAGAGCTGGAATAGTAGGTAATGTTTCTGGAGAATTGTGTCTTTGTATTTATTTTAACCTGATTGAGTTTTCCTTTTTGCCATTAGGATGCCTTGTTTTTCCTGAAGGACTTTTTCACTAGCCTTTCTACAGAAGTAGAACTCTTAGTTACTCCAGATCCTGAAGGTATATTTCTAAAAAAAACTACCATAAAAGTGCCGCTTCTTTCTCCTTTAATTTGTGTACGTGTCTATAAATTCACATGTGAATCTTGTATGTATAAAAACTTGTTTGGGGGTTTGAGCACTAACATTAATGACTGTTTGTTTTTTTAGAACTCAAAAGCTTTAGGTATTTAAGCTTTTTATTTTATAAATGTGAACAATGGTCTTCAGCACCTGGAATCTTAATTCTATATAAGGTTTAACCAAAACTGGAGCGTATTTAATAAGAGCTTCTTGAAAAATTGAGGACTGTGTATATGCTATTGGGAGTTATTATTAGATAAAACAAATACATTGTGCAGCTTATTTATAAACTTGAACTCTGTGTTGGATAACTTCAAGCTATTAGACAAACATACTGTTTCATGCCAGAGGTATTTAATAATGTATGTATGCAGCTGAAGCAGTACTTCTAATCTATACTATCTGATGCAAAAGCAGTATATATGGGAAAGCATATTTTCACTATTACCTATATTTGGGCATTTGTTAGCAGCTGTACTTTACCTATTTGTGTTGAGATGGCTTGCTGAAATGCATAGGTGATGAAGCCCTGTGCTGTACTGCCATTAGAACCAGATGCATTATTTATGCTGATGCACAAACCTCAACGTAAGCTGCATGTAATAGCTTTTATTAATAACTAAGAGAATCTACATATTGCCTTGCTAGTAATTCCTACTAATGAGTATTAGAACTTACTAAGGACACAGTAATTGTGTAAATACAATCTTTCTGTAATCACTGTGAAAAATATGAGTCACTTTACTGTGTATAACTTTTTTTCTTAGTTAAAAAGTCTCCTGGTGCTGAAGTTACATGTAGTTTGCCCAGGCATGTCAGCAGCCTTAAGGAACCAAGTCCAGTAATTTCTTTTTCATCGCACAAGCAAGCAAATGAAAATGGCAGCATTGATTTTATGGATGTGGTTAATGGAGATGATGATAATTTCTCACAAGAAACAACATCATACAGTGATCAGCCAGTATTTTTCAGGTAAACTTTTGTTACAAAATTTCTAGTGACACATAGCTGAATGTTTTAAGAAAGTGGGGTGATAAACTATTCAGACCTTAGGGCAAGGTGCATTTTTTTGTTTGTTTATTGGCTGGTTGTGGAAAGGAAATATATTTGTTTCTATCACTGGAAGGTCACCAATGATTTTTACTAGCTTTTGCACACTACTGTGCACAAGGAAATAAAAATTAAATCTCTGCCCCATACAGAACCAGTAATGAGATGTTTTACAAATGCATAAAAAGAACAGTGTTTTTACTGTTATGTCTACCTATAAATTAGATCTAATGTAACCAGAGATGAGAGTATATAGAGGAAGAGGATATAAGGTTGTCATGGAAGAGAGGTATGAAATTAAAATATCGCAAAAGAAACTCTAATGTAGCCCTGACTGGGAGGTGACTATGAAAATTGTAGCTTGTTATGCAGAAGGTTTTTCATGTGCATTCAGATCATAAGTGCCTCTAACAATAGATGTGTGCTGTGGTAAGCAGTGCAGAGCTAAATTGTAATAGCATGGCTGTGGTTCTATTTCACCGCATACATTACCAACAGAATTTTTTATCAAGTTCCACTTGCAGGACTAAATTTTGGCCACAGAACCATTATTTTGTGGTTGTTTGTTTGTTTTTTTAACATAAAAATGCTCACTTCTGGGATTAGTAGCACATTTGCAGGACTGTTAAATTTATTACAAATGCTAATCTGAATTAGATGTGAATAAACCAAGAAAAGCTGAATTTGCCACTGTATTTTGTACATTTATTCTGAAGTACTAACAGAGTAACTAAAAGATTTATGATTTACTGGAAAGGGTATGGCATCCTGTTCCAGGAGGATGGGAAGCCATGAGTTTCTTTTTGGAAGGATAATTTTATTTCCTTTTCATGTTTCTCACTATAATATTTTTTTTTTTTGTGTGTCCCAGAGAATTTCGCTTTACATCAGAAGTTCCAATACGGCTTGATTACCATGGCAAGCATGTATCCATGGATCAGGTTTGTGTATAATGCTGATGCTACAGAACAAAAATCTGATGTTGTTTGTTTTGCTTTCCCCTCCTTACTCCCCATCAGTGGGGGTATATTTTTATGCTCCCTACTCATTAAGGATGTGATCATGACAAATCTAGAATACTTTTTTTCCCCCTTAGTTTCAGTAAAGCTTAACCTTGTTTCACTTTTAATTGGAAAACTTGGGGGTGGATCCCCCACATATGATTAACTCAGGCTGGAACTTGATTGTCACATTTATGAGCTCAATGATTGACTTGAAATCATGGCATATAGCTGCAGTGCCCCTCAAAGTATGATACCACTGTCTGATGCCAGAATCGTGCATTTCATTTTATTTTTTCTTCATTAATGCCAGAATAAAATATTGTTGTTTGTTCTTGTTTCCTTTCCTTGCAGTCTAGTAACATATGGGCCTCAGTGGCAATAGCAGAATCTATTACAGATGAAAAAAATGCTCATGGTTCTTGTTAAAATATGCATTCTTTATCAGACTGAGTTTAGAAGCAGTCATCAAAAAATCCTGTTTGCACAACAAGACTTGTACTTTGTCATGGCAGATCAGTAAGAAAATAGGGGAAAGCGGAATCAGCAACTTCTTGAATTTGCCTGGGTATCAGAAATTGAAACATGAAATATGGTAGCTTTAGAATGCCTGGAACACACTAAAGCCAGAGCTATGTTTGCATAATTTATTATAGTTTATTATTTCTGAAGAAGCCCTCTTATATCCAGGTGTTTTTCTTAGAGTAGTAGGTTAAGCCAAGTTTTCTTTTTTGCAAGTTTCCATGTAACATGATTCATACCACTGTAACAAGTAGCATTTGGGAGACTGGGGAGAATGTTGAAACAAAATACCTGTGAGTAAGAGTTGAGATGATGAAATTATTTCTCACAGGTTGTATGGGTTGAGTAAATTTATGTGATAACAAAATATTTCACTTACAGGGAACACTAGCTGGGATTCTTATTGGGCTTGCTCAGTTGAACTGCTCAGAATTAAAGCTGAAGAGGCTTTGTTATAGACACGGGTAAGTTTATCAAAATGTAGATCAACATTGCTATTACAAATTGAACAAGTGTATGGGGCATAACTGAACATTGCAAATGCAAAGCAAATTTTCTGTTAAGATGCCCTTCTAAAATCCAAAATGCTTTTTGACTTTACAAATATTTTTTGATTCTAGGTTTTTTTGAAATATATATATAATTCAAGAAGAACTTTAAGTCAGAATAGAATTTAATATATGTGCTAGTCTTGGTGATAAACTCTTAATTTTAGTTTTATGTTCACTTCCTGTGGAACTGGATGTGATCATACAGTTCTGGTTTGTTTTATGAATCATATACATTTGAAATGCTTGGCTCAGCCAACAGTAGCAAAAGATGACACTTGAAAAAGCTTTCCTTTTGTTTAAATGGCATCTTTTACTTCAATGAGTAATGAATGCATTTATCTAATTAGGAATTGTTTGTTTAAGAAAAAATTAATAATTCTATTTACTTTAGTTTATTAGGTGTGGATAAATTGTTCTCCTATGCCATCAGTGAATGGCTTAATGATATAAAGAAAAACCAGCTCCCAGGAATTTTGGGAGGAGTAGGTCCTATGCATTCGCTTGTGCAATTAGGTAAGCGAATTCTTGCTTCTATTCAGCTACATGTGAATGTGTTTCTTTAAAAACCAAACAACACCTCTCCCCCCTTGAAAAAACACCACAAACCACCACGTGTTGACTCTCATTTTCACTTCCTTTCAAAGCATTCTGCTTATCTAAGAGAATTTTCTGACTCTGGTGTTGTGCCTTCATTTTCAGTGCAAGGTCTGAAAGACCTGGTGTGGTTGCCAATAGAGCAGTACCGCAAGGATGGTCGTATTGTCAGAGGTTTTCAAAGAGGAGCAGCTTCTTTTGGTACTTCCACTGCAATGGCAGCACTGGAGCTAACAAACAGAATGGTTCAGACTATACAGGTAGAGTGTATTACTCCTGAAGTTAGATGTAAAATGAGAGGTGTGGCTAGCAAGTGCTCTATATTAGGCGAGTATCTTAATGCTGTAGATTTAAGGTTGGGAGCGTGTATTAAAAAAAAAGGCAGCTGTATAAATAGGAGAGCAGAGACTGGGCAAATTTTGCAGCATTCTGTGAGGTGAGAACTATGGCATCAAATGCAATGGTTAGAAAATTGTGTCAAAATACTGCTGAACACCCAAGCTGCTGCTTGTTTCTTAATGTCTTTAATGTATTACAATGCACAATTTTATACGAAAATTTTCGGCTTAAGTAAAAAAATCACTCATATTGAGAAAGATGAGTTCTTCGTGCATATGTATTATCCAGTAGTAGATTCTTACCTTTTTTTAAAGCACCCAAACAAGTACTATTTCTGTAGATCTACACAAAGTCTATAAAGCTTACTGGATTTAACCCTAAGGTAATCCTGGATTAAAGTGTTAATAAATATATGTTTCTTAATATAAAATATATGAAAACACAGTAAAAATACACTTTCATGACCTAATCTCTCAAAAATAGTATATGTGCCTAAGCTTGAACATATATAGTCAGAAAACCAGTACTATTAATCACGAATGGGACTGTATGTGTTCTGGTGTGTTTGTAAGAAATACCATCAATCAAATGTTCAGTTTCTATCTTGAGCATTTTATGCAGTTTAGAGGATGCCTTTGAAGAGACAACAATTAGGAGGGGAGAAAACCCCACCCAAACCTACAACATTCATTCTGTCATTATGGAATGAATATGTAGTTAGAGCTGGACATTCCAGAAGTTCTTGTACAAAACCTTAATCTGATTTAATGACTATTATTTGTGGAATAAGAATTCTTTTATTTCAGTGGCATCACTCTATTAGTAGTTTAAATTTGTGAGTAGGTGCTATAACGCTTACATGTTTTGCATTTGCTCCTGATGTGCAGGCAGCTGCAGAAACTGCTTATGACATGGTATCACCAGGGCCTACCTTTATTGAAGCAAAAAAGATCAAACGGTTTCCTCGCCATCGCTTGGCTCATCAGCCAGTCGACCTGCGGGAGGGCGTAGCCAAAGCGTACAGTGTCGTGAAAGAGGTGAGTGCGGAAGGAGTTGTTGGTAACCAAAGCTAAGAATTATTTCCTAAAACAGTGAATAAAATGACATGTTAGTTTAGGCTGACCAAATGGAGGAGGAGATTTCATCTTTGAACAAGACTATCTTCATCAATAATCTTAAACCAACAGAAACCTTGAATGGAAAAACCCAAAAAAAACCTAAGATGTCATGCAGATGAGTGTGAATACGACTTAGGTGCTCTGTGGTTGGGATGGTTTACAGTTATACTGAGCCACGTAAACTTGATTTCCTCTGCTGTGTCATCCATCCTTCCCTGCCCTTTCTGCTCGACTACCTTTGCAGTTACTGTTAATTCTGAGGGAGGTAGGCTTTGAGCATAATGCAGGATTTAAAAGAAGTGAAACCTTCCTCTACTATGACAGTGTATTATAAATTAGAATGCTGACCTGATTTTATTGTATTTTGTATTGTACTTTGTTAGTTACACCTTATATAGTGTCTATGAAGTAAGGTGTCAGCTGGGTTTCCAGTGAATTTTGTCATTTTTTCTAGAGTTCGCAGTACTCCACAGCTTCTTCCCATACGCACAAGATATGCCACCAGAAGCTGCATGAAGTATTTGCATCTCTAAGTTCATAGGAGTGTTATTTTAAGCCTCATTAGAAGAACTAAATCATATTTATATCAGTATTGTTTTACTGCAGTTATAATACGAATCACCAAGAAGAAAAATGCTGAGCAGTTTAAAATTTCCCTTAAAACTAGGAGAGGTTGCTTTATTTTTTTCAGTGTAACTGATTTCCTTTATTTTCTTCAAGGGGATTACGGACACAGCCCAAACCATCTATGAGACTGCTGCTCGTGAGCATGAGAACAGAGGAGTCACTGGAGCAGTAGGAGGAGTCCTCCGCCAAATCCCACCAACTGTGGTGAAACCTTTCATTGTTGCAACAGAGGCAACCTCAAATGTTCTGGGTGGAATGAGAAACCAGATCAGGCCAGATGTGCGTCAAGAAGAATCTCAGAAGTGGCGCCTTGGGGAGGATTGAGATTGTAAATCTGACTCAGCTGTCAGGTAGCAAGGCTGGAAATGCACAAGAATGTCCTGTTGGCAGCTTTAGATGGAGCTCACTTTGTTTTGTCATGCTCATGTCAGGAACAAATGAGGTTTTCCAACTGTTATTAGCAAAACATCCAACCAAAAATATTTATGAAGTGAAAAGCAAATTGGTACGTGCTTATACTGTGCGTTACCAATACATTTGGTAGATAGTGCCAAACATAGTGAAGCGTGCGCAGCCAGCTCAGAGACATGCTTGCTCTGTTCCATTTACCATATTTTTCTTGGTAGATTTGGCATCCGAAGCAGTAGCCTGTATGGTGAAGCTAAGTGGACTTTAAAGAGGTTTTCTGAGCATAGTCAAAGAACTTTCTTCAATAAAGGGCTCTGCAGATGCTCTTCACTGACTAAAGGATAAAAGCTTTCGTTGTGGACATGAGACATGAGGCTGTCTGATATGGAAGCAGATAAGATAATGCTGTTTAGTGGTCATAAGCATCACTTTTAGCGTGGCACTTACAGCAAGGACGAGCTTGATAACCATTCGGAGTTTAGATTCAGTGTCAATACACCTATGAACAGAATTTGTTCCTAAATATTAAATACCTACTTTTGTGGGTTTTTGAAGAACCTGAATGTTGCAGAAATGTTCTGTTGTGTTGCACTTTAAAGAATATGGCCTGTATATTGTGCTTTTTTTATAGTGTGAATAAAATGTAATGTGCATTATCCTTTACATAGTTTAGAAGCTTACACAAATTATTGAAAAGAGCATCATTTGATGATGATCCTACAGAAAAGTGTCTTAATTTTATTTAAACTCATTATATGTAAAAACTTTTTTGTCTACTGTTACACTAATTACAATACTAAAAATACCTACTCTTCAGGAAAACAATTAATTATAATTGTCGTCAACAGTTCTTTGTGAGAATGAAAAATCATAAGTAAAAACAAATTATTTCATAATTTCATAGTTAAAAGGCTATGCAGACTTTATTTTAGTAATCTGCTTTTATTTAAAGTTCATATTGTTGCAAAATTGCTGCTCTCACAGGATATTCTTAATTTAGATTGTGTGTCATCGTTATTTGACAGTGAGTATTTGGGGTTCTTTAATTGAAACTGGGAATGGGTGAGAGGTTTTAAAAAAAGGACAGCAAAACTTTAAAAATCAAAGTTGGTACTGACATTATTTACCATTTAGTAGGTGACCAGGGTCTCCACTGAGCTTTATTAAGCACCTGACATTACACCATTTTGGGGCAGTTAAAAGTCTTGGCGATAGATGTGCAATAATGAACTTTTTTTGTCTTGTATTAGCAAAGACTGGAGAATAAAAGGTAAAGATTCTTTTGAATAGAAAAATACTTGTTTTGAATTTCAGTAGATTAAACTTTGAATGACTAGCCAGTAAGTTTGTCATAATTCTGTGCTAGTCATAAGTGGAAATCCTGCCCATACGCCATGTGGAAAATCCCCACTGAAAGGGGGACATCAGATGCTATTGATCAGGCTTCAGTCTCAAAGGATGGTGAGGATGTATTTTCCCTCCCTTTGTTTAATACCTGCCACTAGCAGAAACTTTGCTGATGGGCCTTACGGGACAAATAGTAGTATATGAAGGAAAATAATTGCTGCTTGTTCATGCTGATACTACAGTAGCTATTCCTGAGCACCAAAGAATCTGGCTGGACAGTAAATGATTTGAAAATGTCCTCTCTGTTGGGAAGACTTCTGCAGTCTGCTTTATTATTTTTCATAAAACAAAGCTCCAGGTAAAAACAAATTCCTGCATAGGGTGACAGGTGATATAAAGTTTTGTTTCAATTCATTGGAATCACTGAAGTTGTGGTACACTTTGAAGACCTGGTTATTTCAGTTAAATGACTTGCTGCAAGCCAGGAGATGCTTCTGAGACGAAAAATACCTGCAGATTTAGTAACATAAAATATTTTCTGATGTAAAAATACTTGCTGTAGTTCATAATTCTGTTCAGTAATTAGAGAGATCTGCTTTAGTGAGAGCTCAAAGCATGAGCATTTTGCACAGGAATGAGTTCCATGTTTGCAATGTGGCTCCTCCTGAATGCCTTCTCAAGAAGTGGTGGTGAATTAATTCAAGTAAGTAGCAATGCATCTTTTTCATTGGCAATTACTATACTAGTAGTTAGCTAGTACTAGTAAATAGCTAATCCAGTTCATCCACTTA